>WYDI02020516.1:0-13323 GCA_009867235.2 Psittacus erithacus | reverse complement strand
GACACTGTCCCACACGACATCCTTGTCTCTAAACTGGAGAGACATCAATTTGATGGATGAACCACTCGGTGGATAAAGAACTGGCTGGATGGCTGCATGCAAAGATTTGTGGTCAATGGTTCAATGACCAGCTGGAGAGCAGTAGCGAGTGGTGTCCCTCAGGGATCAGTGTTGGGACCGGTCTTCTGCAACATCTTTGTCAGTGACACGGACAGTGGGATTGAGTGCACCCTCAGCAAGTTTGCTGATGACACCCAGCTGTGTGGCTCGGTTGATGCGCTGGAGGGAAGGGATGGGATCCAGAGGGACCTTGACACGCTTGTGAGGTGGGCTGATGCCAACCTTATGAAGTTTTACCATGACAAGTGCAAGGTCCAGCACATGGGTTGGAGCAATCCCAGGTGCAGCTACAGATTGAGCAGAGAAGAGATTCAGAGCAGCTACCTGGACTTATGCAAAGCATTTGACAGTGTTCCACATGACATCCTTGTCTCTAAACTGAAGCCATCAGTTTGATGGATGGACCACCCAGTGGATAAAGTATTGCCTGGATGGCCGCACACCAAAAGCTGTGGTCAACAGCTCAGTGTCCGGCTGGAGACTGATGATGGGTGATATCCCTCAGGGATCAGTGTTACTGCAGAGTGGAATTTATTTGGTGAATAAGATACATGTAGAAGTGAGAATGCTTTGGTTTGGTTCAGGCATGTAGCTGTTTTGCGGTTATAGCTCAGAGATTTATCGCAGCAGCTCATGTTGATCTATGTATCTTAAATGCTCATGTTTTAAACTGATTATTAAATGTTAAGTTAATATTTGTAACTGATTAAATAAAATATTTATGTTTGTCTTGGTTTTAGATGAAACGCTTTTTTTTTTCCCTTCCTTGTAGCTGGTGCAGTGCTGTGTTTTGGCTTTAGCTTGAGAGCAATGCCAATAACATACCGATGATGTAGTTGTTGCTCAGTAGCCCTTACCTGATCAAGGACTTTTTACTCTCATGCGCTGCCAGTGAGAAAGTGCACAGGAGGCTGGGAGGAAGCAGAGACCAGACACCTGACCCAAACAACCAAAGAGGTATTCCATACCACAGCACATCATGCCTAGTATAGAAACTGGGGGGGAGTCACCTGAAAGGCTCAGATCACTGCTCGGGTCAGGCTGTGTATTGGTTGGTGGGTGGTAAGCAAATATATTGTGCATCACTTGTGTTTATTGTTTTTTTTTTTTCCTTTTGACTTTCAGTTTCATATATTCTCCCCTTGTTATTTCCTTTATTATTATTATTATTATTAGTAATAGTGGTATTATATTGTACTTTAGTTATGAACTGTTCTTATCTCTACCCATGGGGTTTACATTCTTCCGGTTCTCCTCTCCATCCCACCTGGAATGGGGGGAGGAAGGGGGTGAGCGAGTGGCTGCATGGTGTTGAGGTACTAGCTGGGTTTAAACCATGACAAGGGAATAATATCACACAGATCAGTTAATGCATTGACCTTCACCTCCTCTCTTCATTGAAACTTGTTTATATAGAATAGACTGCTTTTTTGATTTTTTTAAAAGACATCTGATGCACTCCTTGGAATAGAAGTTAATATTTATTTCCAAGTATGAATGTATCTTTTACTTTTAAACTTGACCTTGTTCACATCTTCTGTGTTATTCCAGTTTTCTATAGTGTAGCTGTACTTAATTTCTTTCTAAGAGGGAAAACAGATTAATTCTTGATGCACTAAACTCTCTGTTCCTGAATGCTAAAAATTCATTATGCCTCAAAAAAGATGTATCTGTCATGTCTCCTCATATTCTTATTACGAGGTTTGCTTTGTTGAGTGCTTACTGCATTCTGTACCTCAGTCTGTAATGCGGCTTTGAGGTATTCTTAGAGTACATGTGATCATTGGGCTAAAATATTTCAGGGATCAGTCTCTGTTTAATGACGATCTTTCAGTTTCATCTCACTGTTCAAACACGGAATACAGTGATGTGTTTGTGTTTTGTGTTTGTGTGTGTGTTTGTGTTTGTGGGGTTTTTGTTTGGGGTTTGTGGGGTTTTTCTGTGTTTGTTTTTGGGTCTGGGTTTTGTTGGTTGTTTGTTTTGTTTTTTTTCTTGGGGGGGAGGGGGTGTTTTCCCCAGTACTGCCTTTTCACTTACTCTTCACTTACTCTTCACTTCAGTAAAAGCATGTTCCTACAAAGATTTAGATGTGTCTGAGTAGCTTGACTTTAGATTGTGAGACTGGTCACAAAGCAAACGGGTGTAGAGAGCCGGATGCTTCAGAAGCACTGCCTAAATAATTTTTAAAGACATAAGGAATTTCCTCAAACACAGGCATTACTGAGAATCACAATGCCAAAGAAAAGGGAACTTAAGGATGCTGGGATTGCATCATATCAGTATTCTGAGCTGGCATATAAATGAACTGTTTCTAAGTCTGGCCTCTCAAAGTAATGTGAATAAGAGCAGCTCCAAGGAGTTCTCCTAGGCTGCAGAAGGTTGGCAATAACAGCATTTTTTCCTTTGTATTTTTCATTGTAGTGTGGGTAGAGATCCAGTGAGAGATGAACGCTCTAAAAAATTCCCCTTTTTTTGAAATGTTAACTGTGATTTTCTTCTTTGTTTCATTTTGAATTCAGTGAGAATTAGATCCTTAATTCTATCAGGCAACTCTAAAAATCCCCATGTCGAGTTCAGGGGCCTTTGTAGGGATAGGTGCATATTTAATTGATGTATCTTAACATGTCAAACTCTGTGTGGGATAAATAAATAGAAGTGAATATATTTTATGCTACATCTGCGTCTGTAAATGTTGGAAGTAATTTTTTGGTAGCTTGGTAACAAATGTGACTTCTATATACTCTGAAACACTGTTTTTAAATTCGTGGGTAATCATTTTTTCCAATGTTATTATGAAACCTTAGAGGTTAATTTCCTGAGATTGTTGGATTATTTTTGCTTATCTTCATTCAGCTGGGATTGCATACAGTTTGAATTAGCACCATGGTACAAATCCACTTCAGATACAGTCAATCATAGAAGTCTATCAACAGCTATTTTATTGTGGGAACAATGGAGGGAGAGAGAAGGCTTGTGTTCTGTGATGAATATAGATTAGAGAGAGGTCACCCTGACATACATAATTAGTTTCAGAATTTTAAATTAATAGGTAGTGAGCCCCTAAGGCATCCATACATTCAGGCTGAGGCTGCAGGATATCTGGTCCAGCTCCTGCCTGCTTTTGTCAGCAAGGATATGGCTTAATGCACTGCCTGTGTAATGGCATAAGATATTATGGCAGGGTTGCAATCACTGTTAAAACAAAATTTGCATAATACTTTGGTCATACTACATGTATTTCCCCTTTGGGAACATTTGCACTATTCAGTTACTATGCGAATTTCAAGTAGAAGTAGATAGTTCAACCTGGTATGCCTTCAGGTGCTTTATGAGAGCTAACCAGATGCTTAAATGAGTTTCTGCAAGCAGTTAATTGAGATGATCTAGAGGTGTATGAAATTTCTACCCTGTCCCATTATATGAACAGATCTAACTTAAAATGACTAAACTAAAGGTGAACTGAAAGGTGCTACCTGCAAAATCTGAATCATAGCATAGAATCCAGACTGCTACCTCAAACAGGAGCAAACCAAAGCTGAGAACTGCATTTCAAAAGAGCTTGACTGTTCACTCCATCTTTCACAACTGATTGATCCGTTATGAGCTTTGTGTGGCACTGGTGAGAGGACATTGTAGTCAGGATCACATGCACTTTCCTGTTTTCATTTATAGGCTTAGACATGATACCTGAATTTCATGAACTTTCTGAGATGCATTAAGTTTCAGTTTAATTTGACTTGAGTTACAAATTTGTGAGTTAGATGTTCGAGGAGATTAAAGTTCTGAGTAATATGTAAAGTCCCATAGGATGTGATGGTTTCTATTACTTTAATGTAGATTATTTTTTAGTTTATTCAGGTGTGAAACTCGTGAAAAAATAAAATAATTCAGTTTTTCTCAAAACTGGGGACAATGTGGCCATGCATTTCAAGGAATTGAAAATGCTGAGTTGTAGTAGTATTGTGTGTAGTGAAAGGAAATGTAGGAGGACCAGATTTTTGATGGTATGGGTTTTCTATATTCTTGTTGACATTTGTAATCAAATACATTGTTCATCACAAGTTTAATTATTAAAAGTGTCTCTACAGTTACCTTTCTACCCCACAGCAAGCTTTAGCTGAGGTGTAAATTATAAATAGCTTATTAATTGTAAATTTTTAGACATTTTAGTAGTTTGTAGGTCTTATATGAATGATGATATTCAAAAATATCAAAAGTCCAGAATTCTGAAGATGAAGACAACTGCACAGAATTAGTTTACTGCCTTGTAATTTCACTTAAAATGCTATTACTTGATGTTAGTCAGTGGCTTTTACTTAAGTAAATGGAATGTTTGACAGACAAATCCACAGCCTTTTTTCCTTTTCCTTTTTCTTTCTCAGAGATGATGCTATTGTAAGGAAATGTCAACAAGTAATGGCTTCCTGCTGCCACATAAATGCCATAGTAAACCAATTATTTATTTTATAATTACCTCTTTTATGGAAAATAAATACTCAGGCAGTCCAGAACTGTCTATTTCCAAAGTAGAAGATACAGATCCTGTGACAGCCTTCTGTTATGGTGTATATACTTACCTTATTATGCTACATGATTGATAGGTTGCAAATTGAAACATTTTGTCCAATGGGAACTGATGTAGTTGAGTGATTTTAACACAATACTGGTTTTGCTGAGTTCTTTTCTGTCCTTCTCTGTGGCCAGTTCAGACTACCTTTCTTGTTCACAGAATGTATGAAAAAGCACTTGATTCCTTGTTTATCTGTGGCTTTATTTCTTTTATCATTTTCCAGAGCTACCTGGTTTTACATTCTTCATCCCTTCTCCATGCTGTCATATTGTTCATGGATGAGAGGAGTGCAAAGGTTCCTCTTTTTCTGTTAAGACCCTTTTCTTTTGGAATTCTACTTTTAAATCTTTCTGCTTACTGGCAGTGCTATTACACAGGGCTTCCACAAAAAAATATCCTTCATCCCTAGTGGCTATTCAATTCCATGGATTGAGCGCCACATGTGAAAGGACCACAAAAGAGGATGGAATAAAAAAACAAGGAAAGATATTTATTTATACACCATGTTAGGAAAACACAAAAATCTATAATCAAGACATAGGCAGAAGCACCTGGGAAACATTCCTATAAAAATGACTGGACCTGTAGAAACACATATGTTAATTTCTTTATATGTATTTTGAAGAGATGTATAAGAGCAGAACTCTGAAGACTTTCATATGAATTTAGAGAAATATTTATGTAATTCTTCCCTGAAGATAGTTTTTTAAAAGTTCTGTAATTTGCTCCATAAACAGCACATTTTTGGTTTTCTTCCCTGCTCTGAAGCAAGAGTATGTAAAGGCAGCTAAGGCACTTCTTCTAAAGTGGGATAGAATGAGGAAATGAAATAAACTAATTTCAGACTTTTACAAATTTAAAACTGCCTTCATTTTTCTTTTCTTGGAACTGGTCATCTTTATTTACCTTTTCTCTTTTTTCTACCAGAAATCTCAATTTTTATTATGCTTTGCTTCTACCCTCACTTAAATCCAGATAAAGTTTTCCAGGCTTCCCTGAGTTTTTCCAAGTTTCTCTGTCACTGAGACTAGCATGTAAAGTCTTATCTTGTTGACATTTTATGTAATGGATGAAAAGGCAGAGAAAACAGAGCATGGGAGAGAGGGGAGAAGCAAACAGTACAAAGCTAAACCATCACAAATTTACAAGGATAGCTAATATCCATTTTCTAACATTACTTTTCTTCTTCTCAGAGGCTTAGAATTCTCAGCTCTGTATTAAATATATATTAAAAAAGAAAGCCTGACACAGGAAAATTTGTTATGATAAAAAATTCTAAAATGTAATAGCTCTTGATAATATATCAAGGATATGACAATAATAGGAAAAAGAGCTGCATTTTTCAGCATCACTCCTGTAGGTATGTATTTTTAATTTCAGTCACTATTTCCTGCTGTTCCAAACATGCCGTAAAATATACAGGGATCTGGGGAATTAATTAGGTACATTTCATTTCTCCTTTAACTAATCCCCTCTATTCTCTTAGTTTAGGAAGCTGATCACACCAAAGACTGATAAGCCACAAGAGCCTTATTTACTTTACAGAAGGTTCTGCAAATGCCAGTGAGATGTTGGCCTGTGCTTGAATTTTCTCCGCTTAGTCCTTGGGGTAGTGGCATTTGAATATGACCCTTGAAATCCAAAGTATTATTGCACTTGGAAAAAGCAAATAAGAGTAGATTAATAAGAACAACCACCATAGCAGTTTAACAACAAACCTTTTCTGTGGCCAACTAGTCTCATCTTAAAGTGCCTCAGAAAGCATGCAAAACATCATTTAAGATAAGCGGCAGGAAGTGTGCCCACTTCAGTTCCAAAAATAATTACAGTGAAATGTCCTCACGTTTTCTGAATGAGGTTGCAGTTAATTAAATTGACTTGTTTTCAGTACATTTTTAACCTACTCTTTGATATCAAATCATATTATCAGAGAATTGGAAAAAGTATGCATCTCTACTGCTACTGATAATGTTGAGCTTGCACCTTCATGTGAGCTATGTCACAGCAGCTCTCTCTTTTGAGCATACTAAAAAGGTTAGCAGCAGGCTCTCATTTGGTTCTGCTCAGCAAGCTCATAAAGCCAGAAATTAAATAGTGAGCTATTTTTGAATGGCTGCTAAGGGGAGGCAGTGGCAGATACTCATTTTGTCCAGTTCACCTGGAGCAGTTGCTTCATGGTTGTAAAGGAAACTATTTGACTTGGGTGAGGGCTAGCTGGCTGAATAATCCTATTGATTTTCCTGAGGCTTGTTTTGCTGTGCATGTATTTCAAAACTTCAGGACAGGGATTATTGAGGAACTAAGTGTACAGAACCTGTAAATCCCTTCCGAGATTTTTTTTTTTTTTAATGTTTGTTTTTATAGTATTGCAAGGCTACAAAAGAAAGAAAATTAGGCAGAATTCTAATGATAAGAACAAGCTCCCAGTGCATCCCAGCCTTTCCTGTTCCACGGATGTAGGATGACTATAGAGTATTATTGAAAAAGGCCAATCTCCTTGCCAGTACTATCCTCTTCTCTTACTGTCACTGGTTCAGTATCCAGTTCAGGTCAGCGCAGTGGTGTCTTTTGTGGTACTTGTTTTCTTCTTACATCCATTGTGTCATTCATTAGGGCAGAAGCCCAGCTTTCTGCGCCACTGGAAAAACATATTGACTTAAAAATATACATCTAGTTGAAGACGTGTGGAAAATGTGAATAAAATCTCCAAAATAATTTTCTTGGAGGCTTTTTGCAATAGAGAAAACCACGTTTCCAGTAATTCCTCTAAGTCATTTCTTCCCAAGTCTTTTCCACTGCAATTGTGAAATGCTCAGAGACTCTTGACAGCTCTGAAAAATTAATACATTCACTTTCATAGTTGCAGTGAATCTTGACAATTTTTTTAAGTGAAATCTTCACATTAGGTTGTTATAAGAGACACAAAAAGAAAGATTTGTAAGCAGTTATCTCTCTTTTAATAATTTCTGACATATAGCCAGAACACTTTGCCTGATAAATGTGGAATACCAGAATGCACTTGCAGTGTTTATGATGGTTCTGAAGCTTGTGTAAGGCTTCTATGCTGGAATTTGACTCTTTTTTTTTTTTTTTTTCTTAACTCAATTGAATGATTCTCCAAAAATGATACAGAGAGCCTGTATAACATCTCTTCTCTGTATTGATCTGTCCATAGAGCCCAGGGAAGAATTTTTATCCTATAGTTCATTAGTGTGGCAAAGACTTAGACATTTTTCTGGAGAGAATAATGATGTCATCTGACGTGCTATCAAATCACCTGTTCGATTTTCCACATTTGGAAAAATAGCTTTTCATTGTCCTTTCTGACCTCAATTAAGGCTGGAGCTAATTATGCCTAGCTAATTTCCTTTGTTTTATTAGTAAGATAGAATACTTAAAGTGTACAGTCTTCTTTGTTAATGCTGTGTCTAGATATTAGGCAACTGTAGAAGTGGTGAGATTTAGAGAAATCAGCTAGCGTTCGATAGCCTAAGATCCAAATAACTCTGCTCTTTTATCGTGTTCTCAGTAGTATTTTATTAAGTTCACTCTAATTCAAGTAACCAATCAGACATCTTTGGAAAAGTCTACTATTGTGCTTGAAAAACGGGAGTATTCCCAGATTTAATGACAAAACACATCCTAATTGGGATCATTCTGAGCCTCACAGAGCAGTGTTTGCTCTGTAATCCAGGACTGGCAACTACCTTTGAAAGTCACTCCAAGTGATGTGGCTAAAAAGCAGGAGCACGCACTTTATGCAAGCTGCCAAACATATATAAGACATCAGTGGCAGGCAGTGTTGTTTGTATGTTCATGAACATGTAAAGGAATAACCAACCACCTGTCTAATCTTAATGGAATTTTGTCACCAAGCTACTTAAATATTGAGTGAAAATTCTAGTTTTAATTTCTCCTCTTCTACCAAGAGATTGTGATACACAGTGATACGCAGCTCTGAATCAGTAATTTTTATTTCACATTGTAACCAAGAACATTGTTAGCATGTCAGAAGGTGTCTGGCACAAGAACAATAGAAAAAGAAACTGTCAGTAGTGATGTGACCATATTGATTACATGGAGCTTACCTTCCTTTTATATTTTCTCCTGTCCAAATTAATGCTCTTTTTTTTTTTTTCCTATTTGTTTGAACAAGGGGGTGTTTAGCACTTATACAGTGGAAACCTGAAACATGGAAAACATCCTCCTTTTTTGCTGTAATAATTTAGTACTCTGAGGATAAAACACATTTCTTGAATTTTATTTTCAGTTAATGCTATATTCAAAAATGCCCCACTGACTTTCAGAGAGAATGTATTTAATTTCAGTGACTTTAGATGAAATCTTTATTCATCAGACTGTAACATGTAGATGCCCAGACATCTAGCAGAATGACTTCACATCGTTGATATTTGTTTGCTTAATTTTCAAAACAGGCTTTTTATATGAAGGTCTGTTATTATGGAAGTAATTGATAGTGCTGCTCAAAATGTTTCAGTTATAATGGTGGTAAAATGAACATGTTATTTAGAAATACTTCCCTATCAGTAAATCTGTTTGCATAGAAGATTCATCCAACTTTTTTTTTCCTTCCTGGAGGTAATAATGAAAAAGAATGTAGAGTCTAGAATCCCCAGATCTTGAGCCGTGTTGTGTCCCCTCCCCCAGATGTCAGTCAGTAATTTCCAGTTTTAAGGTTTCAGTCTTCACGCAAAATCTGATAATTATTGGCTCAGGTATAGGCTTAGAAATTGGGGTTATAATATCTGGATTTTGTGGCAACGGACTTTGAACTGAGTCTGTTGCCTTTCTAACTTGCAAGATTAATCCATATTATTTAAAATATATTATTAATATTCAAAAGTTTCAATGGAGCATCATCTGAGTTGTTCAGAATTGCATTTCAGAATTTCTCTTCAGCAGAAATTTTTGATATTTCATGTCCAATGCAGTAAAAGAGTTTAGGAATTTCTAAGTTTTCTAACTTTTCTTCTGGAGTGAAAATTCTGGAATCCTATTTGAAAAATTGGAAGAACTACTTAGTGGGGTGATAAAACTTCCCATTTCCTCACTAGCTTCACCCATGCAAGGAAACACATTCTGTAAACACTTTCAACTTTCAAATCAGACTGAAGCTCAAAATAGTTAATTCAGTGAAAAAGGCGAAACTCATAGGGCTGCTAAAAATAAGAAATGAAGTTTGCTTAGCCTTGATATGAAGGTGAGGGTTGAGAGTCATAAGAAGACTCCTTAAAGTCTCCTTGTTCAGTTTTGTAGTCTTTATCTAGTACCAGGAAAAAGTTGTATCTCTTGTTAGTAACCTTCTTTGCCTGAATACCTATCTGTATATACTCCTGTGGATCTTGAGTATTCCCCCCCAACATCTTTATTCAGATTTTGAATTATTTTGTTTTTCAGTTGAAGTATTAATAATGATACTTATTTTAAAATCCTATATTACAAACAATACAATTTAAAGAGTTTTATGGAACATTAAATTCTCTAATAATGTCTGACATTTGCAATGTAAAATATAGAAAACTTAAAATATCTATAGAGTTAATTCTTCAGTCTTGTAATAGAGGTACCTGATCATGAACATTTCCTGATGATTAATAAACAAATTAAGTTAATGGCCCTTGGCTATATTCTGGGACATCAGATACTCCCAGGTGGTCATTAATCCCCAGGAAACCTCCTGCCTAAGATGCCGTTGCTTCATTAGACCATTAGGGTATTGCGTGTTGATTGCATTACTACAACAAGGATATGATAAAATGTCTCCCAGGATCAGTAATGTAAGCGTAAATTGATCCCAATATATATAATGGTTTTAGCTGCAAGCAGCCCTCAAATAATGTTATGTTCCTATGTGAACCAATATTCCTTGATTGAAACATGAAGGAAACAGTCTGACCAAACAAGGAATATACAAGTCAATAGATTTCTGTATCATAACTCCAAATTAAAATATGTAATTAAAATGTGCATTTGATTCCAACCCTAAAATAGGACCTGAAATGATTAGTTGAGATGGTATTATAATTCAATCCAGTGACATTCCTTCAGGTTTATGTTCTGTATAATCAGAAATGATTACAGATTTCTTAAAAATCAAGCTTCACAAGTAAGGTTACATAATTTCTGTCAAGGGACCATCACCTGCCTCAAACAAGATCTCAAAATTGGGAATTAAACCCAGAACTTCTTTCTTTTTAAGAAATAAATACATAAACAAGGAAATGCTTCCTTTTCATTAATGCAAGAATCTATTTGTGAGCAAGGCATGTAGATTTGACTGCATCTGATTTTCATACTGTTGTATAAAATAGACAGGAATTCAGTGTTTTATTTTATTGTAAACTGCCTAGACGTGTTTTCTATCCCTTAGTGTGATGGTTTTTGCCAAATAACTGCTATAAGTATAGGTGATTAAACAGCTGAAAGACAATAGCAAGCTCTTGGTTAGTTCAGGGCTAAAGCGTACCTATATCCAGCTTGTGCATAATGTAAGTGAAGCTTGAAAGGGGGCTGATGCAGGAGCCTGTATGCTAATCAAGCTGTTGCTATAAATGAACAAATCTTTAGCTCAGTTTCAGTTAAGGAGGAGTCAAAAACAGTTAGGTAAAGGGAGTTGCTGGCAAGAGAATAAAGAATCTACATATAAGGTGTTAATCAAATAGCATCAACTCAGGGGTATTTTTAAGTCAAAGAATCCTGAAAGGTGGGCAGGGAAGACCATAATCACGTCTTTGCTTCAAAAGACAAGGAATACTCTGGTTGCATCTTAGTTTTATTTTTTATTTAAACATTCATTTTTGGCCTTTGTAATTGAAGAGCTCTCTATGATCTATGTCTGAATCAAAAAATATTATCTTGGTTTTGGTGGTAGTTTTGAGTTTTTTGTTTGCTTGTTTTTAACTTGTAGCTTATTATATATTCAGTATAACTTTTCAGGTCTGTATTACTCTTGGTTAGGTAGGCCACAATATTTTGAATTCAGTCTTAATGCATCAAGAGACAGTGCTGACTATCTTGATAGAGTAATTCTGAGGATAAGTAATACATTGACAAGAAAGTTAAACCTTAACCCTCCAAAGATTTTCTCCTGCTTTCTCAACAAGAAAGTTGTTGGGTTGGGGTTTTTTTCCTCAACTTTGGAAATTATACTTTCTTTTTTTCTTCAGAAAATAACACCACCAAAGAAGACAGCAGGTCAGATTGAACAGTTAATCAGAGTTTTCTTTAACTTAATAGAATGTTTTATTTGAAAGTTCTGACACTGAATTTGATAAGTCCTAACATAAATTTGCTTAAAAATATCTGGGTTTGCATCTCTTGTGGTAAAATACCTTGCCCAGCTCTACTTAATATTATGACGAGCTTAACAGTATCTGATCTCTGTTTGTTAGTTTGCCATCTGTTCATTTTGGACAGTATTTCATATGTATCTCACAAAGGTATTGTGAAATCAGTTTCGTCCAGATTTTACTGCCGGTCCTTGGAGCCAAGTAACCAGAATCAACCAAGTGCATAGAACAAATGTTAGAAGCATCTTTCCTCTTTAATTGTAATAAAATGGTATCTACATGTGGAGCTTTATAGTATAGGATATCAGAGTGGTCTGCTCTACATACACGGTTTTGCAAAAAAGGTTATGTGCACAATTTATTAGTGGGTTTTGTGAACTGATAGACACACAGTACAGCAGTGGTCATTTCGGACATCAACTACTTCAGATGCAGACAAGCATTTCTTGAAGCTTAGCCCCTTATTGATAATTTCTCCAAGAGTGTTCAGGATAGCACTGAGAGTTTCTTCCTGTGTCTTGGAGGAGGGAGGCATCATTCCATCTCAACACACCCAGTCAGTTGCCAGCACCTGTAATAAATGCTTGGAGCAATGTAGAGATATTCCAGCCACTCCAGCCAATGAGCCGGCTTCATTTGGAACTTGGTTCAGATGCCTCTATACAAACTCCTGTAGTATGGGGAGCAAATAAGAGGAATTAGAGATATGTGCACGTCTAAGGGGATGTGATATCATTGGCATCACAGAAACATGGTGGGATGACTGCTATGACTGGAGCGCTGGAATGGAGGGTTACAGGCTCTTTAGAAAAGACAGGCCTGGCAGGCAGGGAGGGGGAGTTGATTTTTATGTTAGAAATAGGTTGGAGAGCAAGGAACTCTGTCTGGGGAGAAGTGAGCAGACATAGAGAGATTGTGGGTCAAGGTTAAAGGGAGAACATTGAAAGGAGACATTATTGTGGGGATCTGTTACAGATCGCCTGATCAAGAGGACTCTGTGGATGAGGCACTCTATAGGCAGATAGGAACAGGCTTACACTCGCAGGTCCTTGTCCTCATGGGGGACTTCAACCACCCTGATATCTGTTGGAGGAACAGTACAACCCGGCACAAACAGTCCAGGAGGTTCTTTGATTGTGTGGAAGACAACTTCCTTCTGCAAGTAATAGAGGAGCCAACAAGGAGAGGTGCCATGCTTGACCTTGTGCTCACCAACAGGGAAGGGCTGGTAGGAAATGTGACGCTTCAGGGCAGCCTTGGTTGCAGCGATCATGAGATGGTCGAATTCGAGATCCTCAGGACAGTGAGAAGAGCGTGCAGCAA
>WYDI02020512.1:2500-40581 GCA_009867235.2 Psittacus erithacus | reverse complement strand
GTTACTGGACTGTTCTTATCTCAGCCCATGGGAGTTACATTCTTTCGATTCTCCTCCCCATCCCTCTGGGAGCAGGGAGAGGAAGGGGAAGGAGTGAGGGAGCAGCTGCGTGGCTCTGAGTTACCGGCTGGGCTTAAACCATGACAAGTCCTTACACTGCTGTATCTTTGGTGTGATTTCTCTCAGAAAATCCAACCACTTAACTGCCTAGAATAATTGCTTAAGAACAGAGGGAGGAAGAGCATGTCTTCCCCCAAAATATGGGTCATTTCACTCCAGATTACATTTTGCCCTTAGTGCAAGCCCATGTATTTTCAAATGACCTCACCAGTGAAAGTTCCTTGAAATCCAAGACATGCTTGTCTATGAACTTTCCTGCCTTTGAACTCAATGAACCAAGGGGGTGGAGAAACATTTTCTTTTTATCAGTTTTCAGTGTTTGGCCTCCACAGCATTGTCCTTAACCCTTGTCATTATTTAGGAGTTGCATATGATATAGGAGTGTGGCAAGGAAAGACAAGGGTTATTACACTAAAGTCAGGCACTAACTTCTCTGCTGGGTTCGTCGCTACAACTCTGCTGATGGCTTTCTCATAAAATAAGCAAAACAAATCTCTAAGGAGAATCACATTTGAAGGTCTAAATGAGGCCTGCAGTTCGGTATACACCACGCTTTCTGGTAGCTACTGCTGGTCCCTGCTTTCATCTCTTTTCAACAGTTGAGTTTTCAGAAACTTGGCATTTTACCAGGTTTCTGGGGACTCGTCCACATGGGGAGACAGATCACAACTCTGGTGACTGAAATTTGGTGCTTGGTGCCATCTGAGATCCCCTTGAGGGATCTTATGGGATTTTCTCAGCATGAGAAAATAACCCTGATAAGAACAATCTAAATTCATCCAAAGGTAAAAATGTCCTACTAAGGCATCCATAGAAGGCCTCCTATGTCACTTCCAAAAGACAGATAATCACAATAATTTCAATTCTTCTGTTTAATATCCTTATGAAGAAAGCCTGTCGTGACTTTGTAATTATGTATCCTACAACACAGTTTGTGGACTTGGATATATTACCAGCTTGTTTTGGACAGGACTTTTTTTTTCCCCCAAGACATATCAAATCCTGTTTCCTAGAAAATGAGGTCAGAATGTATCCCTGGAAGTACATGGTCATCACCAAATGAAGGCAAAGTCTAATAAGCCCTTCCCACCATATCTATCTCTCTGTTCTAAAAACCTATAGTGATAGAAGCTATGTGGTCCTCTCCTCAGTTTTGGTATTCCACTATTCTTTTGTTAGAATGTTTTCTTGGTCTTGAATTCAAATCTCCTTTATTACAGCTGAAGTCCACTGTCTATCATTCACATTGAGAAACATGGTGATGGGACTATTTCAAACACATCATTTAAATACTTACATGCTCTTCTGATCCCAGACAAAATGAGACTCACAAAAACCTTGCTCAGGCCAAAAATGCACAGAGGTATTTTGACAGGAAAGGTATCACAGCAATACTGTATTTATTACAGACAGAAAAACAACCCCAAAACAAAAAACCAAAGAAACCCATCCAAAACCAACCAAAAAAGAAAAAAAAAATCCAACAAAAAGACCAAACAAACCAAAAACCAAAAAACAACCCTGAAATAATATCAACCTATCGACCTTCCGAGTTCCTGGGGTTAAACTCTACAAGTATAATCTGTTAATATACAGCACTAAAACAGCCTAAGTCTGCCTTATATGAGCAGTAAGCATCTATTTCTGTTTAAGGTGTGTTTTGAGTTTAAGATGTCCCTTCCCCTTCATTCCCTTCCCTTCTCTTTTTCCTCTTCTTCCTTTCCCCCCTATACTAGTCTTATTGTCAGGGAAACCTTTGACAATTAGACTTTCTCAAAAGTCTTCCCATCACATCTACTCACAATTTCCATCTGGGTGAACTTGAGTTGCTGAAATCAACATTGCAAATATAGGTAACCACTAAAAAAATACTAAAAAATATGTTTAAGCAAATTTCATTATAGGATTGGGATTTTGGGGTTCTCTAATTTTCTTTTATAGCATGGTTCTAAATTAGGCTTTCCCCACTCAAAGTCAGCAGACCACATTGCAGTGGCATGATTACAGCTTATTCATCCTTCAAAATAAATAAATTTTATTTAACTTTGGCATGGATGTAAGGAAACAATTTCTGCTTTAACCAAAGGAGACAGAAAAAGAAGATCTGCAAACAGCAGAAGTTGCAACCTTCTGTTTCCTGCAGTTTCATCCTATAGTTTCTTCAGTGAGTTATTTTATGTTGCAGCCCCTCACTCAGGGGTGGGTCTTTTCTGGATTTTTTCCTCTCCACTCAGGCAATCTATTTTCACAAATCTTACAATGACTTCATGTTTACAGGACTTTCATCCACTTGTTAAATTTATTTAAAATTGAGTAACAGGTTCAAAAGTTACTGGGGCAGGGATTGAGGGACCTGGCAAGCAGACAGATGAATGGGGAAAACCACATTTTGAATAGAATTAAATACGTGCAATGTGATAAAATAACTGTGATAAACTCAATTGTTTTGATGAGAAAGGATAATTGATACATATTTTTCTTGTATTCATGAATGCTTTAAGGAATTTTCCCTTCTTTTTTTTTAGCCAGTCCTTGCCAGTCTTTGCCATTTAGTAGTCCTTGTCTCATTTTTTTGATCCATCGGCAAAGTAATGGCAATAGGATTCTTTCATCAGCATATAAATGTCCTCACCATCCTTGGGCTTCACTAATCATACCAGTTTTTTCATAGCAGCCTCTCACCCAAGCATATATAGAACACCACTGGAACTGCACAGCTTCCAAGACTGAGTGTTGTGTTTTGCTGAAATAGTGAAATGCAATACCAACTGCTAGACATAAAACAGAGATGTCAGGATTTGAATCACCTCATTTAGCTGTCTAGAAATTATGTATCTCCTCTAAAGCAGTCATCCAGGCTCCCTCTAGAGTTCATGAAGGGAGATCAGCTTCTCCACAGGGCAGCCCATCCGAGGCAAGGGTAGCTCTGTAAGGTGAATCTCCCTTTGGTGCAATACCTACATAACGAGTTTAGACTAGATGCCAGTATTTAAATGTTTAAATTTAAGTGAGTTGAATCCCACTAACTACAAGTGAACACTGTAAAACCCTATGAAACATGGGTATCAGAGATACTGTGAAACCTAAGGTCAAATCTGCCAATCAATTATCCAAGCCTATTGGACCTGTACCTTATTCAGGGGAGAGAAATAGTTGGCACAACTGCTGTTGGGTACTCAAGTAACCAGTTCAAATATGAGACTTAGTGATGAATTTGTGGTATTTTCTGGATTCAGGCCAGAGCCTTAATCACGAAGTGGTCCATCCCTAGGAAATTAAGTCATGAGTATTCCTCTTAAGTGGAGTGGATGAGTATATTTATTTAAAAAACAGGCAAAGAGTGACTTCAAGATAGAACTCATGCCCTAACCTTGCAAGTGTATTTCCTCTTAGAACAATGAGTCACTTTAGGAACATGACTGTAGATGTTCCTCTCAGGTAGGCAATAGAGAGGTGTCATGTTAGATATGCAGGAACCACATACATCCAGAGTCTCCAGCACTAAAAACCTTCCTCAAATGAGAAAGAAAAATGCATTATTGTCTACTAGCAACCTCGGCTGCAAGAAGATTGGATGATTCCCACGTTAACTCACTGAGTAACATAAACTGGGAATTATATTGGGATGGTCAACAGACAGTAAGGAACAGTAGTGGGGGGGAGGGTTATAGGGTTTTCTAATACAGAGTCATTGCTTTAAGAAATCAGACTAAAAGCTAGGGTAAATAAAAACTGGAATAAAATAAAACAGGTTCCACAGAAGCTGCCACACAGGATTTACTGAACTGAATATTGGTTTTCTAAAATATAAGCTTCCCTTTTCTGCAAGTTGTGCAGGCTACATGCTCAAAGGTATCGCCAAAACATTATGCCTCACCAAGTCACCTTCTAGAAATGCTGACTCTCTCCACCATTTCGAGAGCCTAGAGTTATATCTGCCACTTTAACTAGAGATGTCACTTTTAGACATGTAACTTTTAGACATGTAATCTCAAGTGAGATAGACTAATCTTTGTATAGTAGCATCACATCAGTGAATGAAGACCAAAAAGACTCCTCCTTTGCTGCTTTTAAATCTGTTAGTAAACATAGCGTCTTCTTTTCCACCTTCAGGAATGCTGCGGCTGTTGCAGGAGAAAGAGCTGACCAGCCTTTCATTTGTGGTTAATTCCATGTGAAGAAGTCAAGCCATGCAGAGACTACACCTTCATTTTGGATTCCTGAATCTCAGATTGAATGTCATCTCTAATTTTAGCTGTCTTAATATGCAACTTGAATCCCACCTTGTCCTACAAGAAGTCTTCCAGGAAGGGGGGTTCTTAGTTTTTTGGGTTTAAAGCCATTCAAATTCCTAAAGAAGGGGCCTAGTTTCTTGGCTGACCTTTGTGTTCTAGGAAGATAAATGACCTGAATAACCTCCAGACTCATTCAGTAAGTTGGTGGCAATTCTCTGCAGTCTCTGATCATGACTCAATCCAATACAAACAAGTTTTTCTCTACCATTTAATACAGCTTCCCTCTTCTTTCTGGAATTTTTTTTTACATAATGCATAAGGAAATATATATGGCTCTGTATTCAAGTAATAATCTAAGCTTCTCCTTTCACTATACCTAATGGAGTTAATTTGGGACCCACTCCCCTTGGATGGACAGAGACCATCTTTTTCACTGTGACCCAAACTTGCTCAAGGCCAATTTATACTCACCAGTGACTAAACTGTTCTTTAGCTCACATAGCACTTTTCCCTTCCACCCCTCACTGACTCCCCTTGTTTCATCTCAAACCCACAAAGGTTTATGGTCTAGCCTGAGATGTTCCGCTTGACAGCCACAGTTCCTGTACTCACCAGCTTAAACAAGTTTTTAGAGCTGCCTCCTCAGATGCACTTGTGCGTGCTGGTGGACTCTACCCTCAGGAAGCAATGAAATGCAGATTTTTAGCAACCAGTGCAGATTTTTAGCAACCAGCACAGATTTTTAGCAACCAGCATTTGGACAAGTGGTTTAGTGAATTGCTAGACACTGATTCACCTCTTCTGGAAATGGCTTAGTTCCAACCAGTTGAACATCTCCAGGCAAAGCTTTGTTAAAAATTGCTGTCATCTCCTAGAAACATTGGACCACCTTTCTATTTCAAGACTCTTCCGTCCATGTAGCATTTTCCCTACTGACTGCCTTCTGGGTTTTTTCAAGGCTTTCTCCTGGGAACAAGAATCTTGATCTTTATCATCTTGCGCAATCAGAAACTCTCTTGAAGTTAATAAGCATACAGTGTCTTCAACTGGAGTCTGAGTAGCAGCAAGAGACAGACAGTAAAAATGGGATTAATTTCACCTAACTTCAGCCATTGACTTGTCTATCTGATACTAATCTTCCAGTCTCCCTCTAGAGTCATCAGAGAGAGAAGACAACACTTTCATTCCCACCCGAAGATAAGCATTTGAAATATCCTAGGAAGGTATCTTTAAATGGCTGAATTTAATGAGATAAGTGCTACAATATGTTGGCCAATCTTCATATTATTTTCTGTACTCCAGGAATCCTCTTTCCCCTCAGCTAAATATTTGTTCCTCTCTGAAAGTTAGGCATGTAGCAATCTCTTATCTTTGACACATTTCCCCCTCACACACATTTCTGGCATGGTGAATTTGGGGTTTTCTCCCTACTCCCTGCTCTCTACCAATACTATTTGGCATAAATAAGGTTCTGTTTGTCCTTATTATCTTCTTGCCACTGCATGTGCATAAGTTTATGCAAATGGATGTTCACATGCGAATAAAATCTAGACATATGCATCTGGAATCTAGACATGACTCAGTTTATCACATTATTTGGCAAAGGAGGTAGAGGAGAGAAGAAATCCCAGAGAAGTATGTTCAACCTTGTTCCAGTCTTCAGAACCAACCCAAAACATCTCCATTTAAAGCTTTCCACTGAAAAAATATCAACTGCAATATATAAACAAACCAATAAATGCAACTGCACAGCACATGGGGCAATGACATTGCTCTTGCACAAGGAGACTCTGAAATTTTAGCATTTGTTTTCCTCTCAAATTGGAACAAAGTCAACATACTTAAGCTATCCTGGAGGGAAACATTTCAGTTTAGAAAGGTCAACTTTTCATCTTAACACACAAGATTGACATCAACAGACCAACGAAACGCTTCCCTTTCATTTCACATTGCTCACTGAGTCAAGCTAACACCACATAGATGTTGTTTTGGGTCTCTCATTCTGCTATGAGCCCTCTGGACCCAGTTCTTTGGCAGGGGTCCTTCTCCAATGATGCGTAGCATTTTTTGCTTTCCTTTCTTTGTTGCCCCAAATGGCTGGAGCTCAGACAATAGCACTGTACTGCCAATAGGATTAAAAATTTTCTGTGACTTTATGTATATAATTACGGGATACAGTACTGGTTTCTTGCCTAATTCTGACCAACCACAGTCTTCTGCTACAAACAGCTGCCATCTCACTGAAGGATAAATTTCCCTGTACCAGAGGGATTCAGTGATTTGAACACAATTCTATAGTCTACAATTACAGTGCTGCAAGGCACTCCAAAAGGCATGGGTCTCCCTTAAATACAATGTCCCACCTGCTAGACTGATGTGGATATATTTGATGGCACAGGATACCTCAGAAAGCACTGCCTACATTTCAGAATATGAATTCTGCTGCTACTGTGAATAGATATTATTTAGGATAAACAATGAATAAAAGCTGCTCTAGACAAAGAGAGGGAAAATTTTAGAGGGGAGAGAAAGCAATGCTTGAGCTGCAACTGCATGAATCTTTCATGGCTTCTTCCCTTCCTCACCATACTTCCACAAAACAGGTCACTTGTCTCTTTACTGACCCTCTCTTTATTGACCCACATGGAAAAGGACTCCATTTGTCTCATTGCTTCTGGCAGGGCAAAGCACACAAATCCATCCTTCTTTAGATGCTCTGGCGTTAATGAGCATTTATTCATTTACATTTATTGGGAGATAAGAGTCTAACTAGTTGGCTTACAAATTCCTAAGTTCCAAAGTCATGTAACACCTGCAACTTTTTTCATTCTCTCCTTTAACTCTCCCACCCATTCCCTGATATGTGAAATAACTATATCCTGATTGTATGAAACCAGAAGATATTTCAATTATTAGTTCACTAGATCCGGACCAGGCACCATGTGGGGTGCTGTAAACAGCCTTTACTGGACTGGCTCAGTCTCTGGTTAATGCTGGGCATTCAGCTTTTCCACAGACCTTCATGGTCATGGCAGAACATCACCTAAAGGACTTCCTGCCTCAAAAGAGGCTTTGAAAAAGGCTTCACTTCAATGAAGCAAAACTGCGAAAATTTAATGACTTGCTCAAGTCTTGGGACAGGACATGATTTTTAATTCCAAGCTTGCAAAAAAGGGGAGATTGTTATGGAAATTGTCTCCTGCTACAATGGTCAAACAATGTACTTTTTAATTAAACTCTACCACTCTACCATAAGATCCAATCTGGTGCTCAAAAGAACCGATAAATGTGTAAGCTGTATGACTGGCCACAGATCAGGCTCCATGCCTGTGCTTCAGCAACACTGAGTCATTAGAAAAACAGATATGGAAGGGGCCTTACAGCATCATCTGATCACCCCCTCAAGCTAAGAACAACCCTACCTCAGCCATTCCCAAACAGATATTTTTTAATCCATAATATCCAAAACTTAAATAACTACTTACCTCTTAGGCAGAAGAGGATAAATCTCCACTAGCTGAGAAGCTGGAGGACTGTCTCTCAACTAGAATCACATGAAGAAAATTGGAGAAAAGAAAGAGAAAGGATGAATCTCCACTAGTCCTCAACATGCTCAGTTATAACTTTGGCTGATACTTCCAATATTATACACGTATTTATTGTTTTCACAGTTCTGCACACAGAGAGTGAGCCCAGAACACACTGGCAAAGACAGTTCTGTGAGAACAGATTCATCTGAGATTTGAGAGTCTGTGAGAAAAGTTCTCATCTTTTTGAAAGACAGGACCTTGTTTCTGACTACAGCAGTGCTGAAAGAACAGGGATCCCTGCTTTGGAAATTTTATTATAAAATGAAATTTAATTTTTCACTCACTTCTGCTAAAGTAGCACTATTTATAACTAAGAAAAAGTTTTTAATAGAGAAGCTGGAAAATGTTCTTAAACTGTAAATATCTAAAATCCTGGAAAAAAAGTAAATGTTCCAAAGACCGCTGTGTTTCTTTTCTTTTCGTTCTTTCCTTTATTTTTTTTTTTTTCCCTTTCCATTCTGGTCCCTTATTCTTATGCTTGGCTGAGTTACCTTGTTGAAATATGCAAGAGCCAACTTCCACTATTTCCTCATGCAGCAAAAAATGTGTTTATGGGCTGTAACCATACAGTATCCTGGTGTATTTCATAGATGGCCTTTAAGTACACAGTTCATGCAAGTGTAGAGCAAGCAAAAGGAACAGAGGTTGTCTCCAAGTTCTGTCTGAAGAAAGCAAGTTTAAGGAAAATCGTAATTCACAGCTGCCAGGTGTGAAAAAAAGAAAAAAGAAAGTCTTTGGAAGTAATATTAAAAACATTTGCGTTTCATACCTATTAAAAAAAATGTTTTCTGTTTCTCATTATTTTATAACATTTCTATCTCTGCTGAAGGAAAGAAAAAAATCCACAACTTTTACTCAAAGTCTGTTTTCATAGTACAGAGACTTTCAGGAACTATACTGCAACCTAACTGCTTTTTAACACATGATTTTAAAAGTAGTGAAAAACATAAAAACAAGAACTCTAAGAACAATAGGAAATGCTGGATAACATTCAGAGGTCCATTTTAAGAAAGCACTTTTGCCAGGAAAATTAATTTGTTTGTAAAATATTATCTTCCTAACTGTCGACTAACTACTTCTATCTACTGAAGGGGGTGGATCCTTGAATCCCCTTAAGGCTCACGAATTCCTATGGGTATGTGACTGGAACTGGTTTGGAGTATTCCTAATAAAATTTTTGGTGTTTCTTTATTAAAAAATGTATTGTCCTTTTGAAATGGAAGAAGTTGGTGTCAATATATCAATTTGGAGAAGGTGCTGCTGGATGCAGGGGACATTTTGCTCAAAATCAGTCATCTGAACTCCTGCTATAGCCAATCCAGGCACTCATGAGATGCACAGGTTCAAACCCTTGTATTAAAGGAGAAAAAAACAGCCTCTCTGGGCAAGGAACAGGATTCTCCTTGACTTTTACCAGCTCTTCTTAAGTTCTGCATGTGTAGGATGAAATGCACAGTACAGAAATGCATATGAGTATTTCCACCGCTATACACAGTTATAAGGGTCATCTAACTCTCATGAAAATTGACTCGCAAGCTTGGTTCAGTAATATAGATAGTTAAAAATCTCATGCATTGTCCTTCAATGTATTTTGCCCAGATTTGGTTCATGAGATGCTAACACATCCCCAGCTCAGTTTCCTTGTTTAACAAAGTCATGAATACTCTCAAGGAAGACTCCTTATGCACAAATGAAAAAGCTACAAGTGTAATAAAAGAGTATATTGGTGTGGATGGGGATAAGGGTTGCTGAAGGCTTTGTTTGCTCTTTTTTAGGGTTTTTTTTAGCAAATTTTACCTTTATTAGCCCCTGGTTTGAACTGGAGCACCTCCCGTATGAAGACAGGCTGAAAAAGTTGGGGCTGTTTAGCCTGGAGAAGAGAAGGCTGAGTGGAGATCTCATAGCAGCCTTCCAGTATCTGAAAGGGGGCTATAAGGATGCTGGGGGGGACTATTCATTAGGGACTGTACTGATAGGACAAGGGGTAACAGGTTAAAACTTAAACAGGGGAAGTTTAGACTGGATATAAGGAGGAAGTTCTTTACTGTAAGGGTGGTGAGGCACTGGAATGAATTGCCCAGGGAAGTTGTGAATGCTCCATCCCTGGCGGTGTTCAAGGCTAGGTTGGACAGAGCCTTGGGTGACATGGTTTAATGTGAGGTGTCCCTGCCCATGGCAAAGGGGGTTGGAACTAAATGATCTTAGGGTCCTTTCCAACCCAACTATTCTATGATTCGAATAGGAACATCTGAAAGTCACAAAAGGCAAATAACATAACCTGCTCTCTCATTAATGGATGATAATGGTCTGAGAACTCCCCAGCAGATGCTCTGAAAGCTGCGTGCTATCCTGAAGAGATCAGAAAAGTGCATGAAATTTTTCCTTTGGAAACTCCCACCCAGCTGACAGGTGTATGTCAGTGATTGTACAAAGGCAGAAAAATTTCTCAGCTTTTTCAATTAAAATATTCCTAATTAACGCTGTAACAAATGGTTTTGTAATCATTCTATTTATTTTGGCTAAAGGAGCTCATTAACTTAATTTTTTTATCCATCACAATTCTTTCATTCCCAGCTAGCAGACAAAAAAGGAACACACGATGATCCATTTCTCTGTCTGTGTCTCTAACTTAGAAGGTTAGGAGGACCCCTGACTGAAAAAATATGAGAAAATATTGCTGTCCAGGCTAAGCAATCAGAAATCAGAGAGGAATAGGTGGTCTTTGGCTGAAGAATGTAACTTTATTAGAACTGAGCATGCAGATACTGTTTTAGACAAAGAACTCTGTGGAAATAAAAAAATGGATTTCTATTCTTGATATACACCATTAGTTCACTTATTTCTGGAAAACCTGTCTCTTAGCATCTTTCTTGACTACTAATGGCAAATGAAGAACCTATAAGGGCCTGTTCCCAAGATGCGGAGTGCTCAGTTCAATATATATCCTCATAAGTGCCATCTGGACATTTATGGATTAATTTTCTAGGCACCATCACAATCCAGTAAATAATCTTTTCAAGAGGGATTGGAATAAGAAAGTTTGAGTTTTAGTTTAGTAAAAGAAAAAAGAAAAATTATAAGCTACTCCATATAAAATTTTGAAAGCTATACAGCTTTGCTCCAAATTGGAAAACAAACAATGAACATAAACCCCATTTTCCTTCATTGAAGACAATTGCCTTTCTCCCCATTCTTCAGTTCTAAACATCCCACTGGAAACTTGAAGGACAATGTCTCTGAAGAACTTAATTCTATTTTAGAGATACTTAATGAAGGGCTCCTGTCAGTTAACACTGAAGTGATTGAAAGTTTGAGGTCTGACTTAGCTGAATGACTTTAGTTCTTGGTTCAGGGGAGAGATATGGATATCCCTGAAAGGAGATTCATCTCATTATAGGATGATCTGCCTTTATTTTTGGTAAAGGAACTAAATATCCACTTTGAAAGGGGGGAAAGGCAAGTGGTGGCATTTGTTTAGCTAAATACAGGCATTTACAAGGTGAAGTGTCTTCACCTGAACTGGTCACTCAGGGCTGAGAGACCTGGAGTCCATTACCCCATTTTTCTCACTTCCTAAAAGCTGACCTCTAAAAAGATGAATCACAACCCTGCATTCCTGTTTTAAACTATGGAAAAAGGTCAGCGCCCTCACAGGTGGATTCATGCATCCAAAGTGTCTATGCATAGACCACGGGGAGCTCCTATGCATCACAGATATCTGACTTTCATTAAGCTGGAGTGAGATATGATCTGCCATAAGCAATATAGTGTGAATCCCACAGAAAATCTTCTGCTACACTGCATTTCTTAGAATAGCAGTTATGAATTAAAGGGAAAAAAAAAAAGTCCAAAATAAATCAATAAAAAGATGAAATAAAGAAAAAAAATCTCGAAATAGCCAGTGTCAGGGTACAACCAGACTATATGGTCCCCCCATGAAAGTAAAGTTTATTTTAACATAGCATTCTTGACCAGGAACTGGATAGGGCCGTTTAGAGTAAAGATGAGTTTAAAAACTGCTTTTAAGAAAAAAAAAATTAACTATTTACATTGTTGGAGAACCGAGATGAGCTTCCAGGGGAAAGAGGAAGGATCTGGGCTTTAAGTGGTTTTTATTCTGATTAGAAACATTAATCTTGTGGGGACATCTTGCTGAGTGCACAAAATTTCTCTGCCACACATTATAGGAGGAAGTAAAGCTGGTATCTTAGATACTGCAGGTTCTTATCACATTCCAGCAGAAAACAAAGGAAGACAGCACCTGGGCACACGGATGTTGTCTCAGAGAGAATAAAATAGAATAAGACACCTGAGGAAAAGAAAAGGGGAAGGGGAGAAAGATGGGGAAGTGGAAAGAGAAAGGGAAGGAGGTGAAGAAGAAGGGAAAGGAATGGGAAAGGGAAAGGACCTGTGAGATTTAGATTCAGTCTCTTATATTCGCATTTCTATGTGATGTTTAGCAGATTCCTATACTATTAAACAAGACCATTACTGTTTTTCTTCCCACACTGTCTCATTTCAAAATAAAGGTATTAGATCTCTCTCTTTCCTTCTTGCTGTGTTCTTTGTCTTTGCAATTTACATTACTGAATTTGACCTTTTTGCTTAGGGACAGCTCTTCCGGGTGATGACTATTACTCTGAATTCTTCTGTGAGTTCTCTCTTTCCAAATTTGGTGTTGCACTAAATTCTAGGTGTTTAATTTGCTCAGAAAAATGTTAAATTATTTTCTTCCCCAGGAAGATTATTTGATCTTCTGTCCTGGTTTGTAGCAAACCTGCATTAAGTTGTCATTACAATTATCTTCAATCCAGTGGGAATATTTAAGTGCCAAAAAATAGAAATTTAAGCCAATGATTTAGACTCTAAGTAAAATTCATCTTCCCTAAGCTGAGTGCCTAAAAGACAGATGAAAAATGCTGAGCTGGTAACCCTAGATTATCTTTATAGTCAGGGGAAAGAAATAGGCACCTGCAGAGCACAATTTGTCCCATCTTAAGATCAGTGGCTAAGTTGGCTAAGATTAATTACTTCAGGACAGACACTCCTCTTTATCTACCTAGGGGTGACTGGCTCAGAAACAAATGCCGAACACACATCTAATGTAGGGAAGATTAATACTACTTTAATATTTCCCAGTTTGTTTATGATAGTATCATAGAAGGCAGTGCCAAATGCTTTGTCAGAACCAAAACACAACAGTCTCCTATTTCTCCCTGATCCCATTATCTTGTCAAAACTGAAAGTATATTAGTTTGACATGATTTGTTCTTGACAGATCAATAGTAGTTGGTTTTCATCACCAAATTAGTACTTCCAGGTGTTCGTGAATTTATGATGAATTCATTCCAGTATCTTCCCAAAACCTGAAGCTGGACAACATCATCTGCACCTTCCATAGTCTTCCTTTTTTTTTAACTTTGCATGAACATCAGTTGTATCTCTGCCTTCCTCCAGCCAACTGAGATTTCTGCCTAATCTAATCTATCGAAGTACTTCTGATCTAACTGCCTTCTTGCAATATCTTCTTTAATAATCCTCTAGAAAAAAAAGAAAAGTCAGGATTTTGAAAAATCTTATCAGAAAAAAACTGGGCTTTCATGCAAATAAAATGCAAAGAAGCCTCAGAATATTTCAGTCTTCTGGAGTCTCATTTCAGTGGAGTAATAAGCTTACCCTAACTGCTTATTTTCTTATTTCTTACATATCTACAGATTCTTCCCTAGCATTTTTATTTTTAGGATGTATGGGGACACACACCGTATAAATGGTAATTCACTTTTCAGCTCTAGCATTCCCGTTTGCATCCTAAAATGCTGTCATAACTCAAATATTTTCAATCATGTACCTTTGCTCCCACTCCAACTATCTCTGGAGACAACCTAATTCCCACAATAAAAGGCTTTTAAAAAGAAGGAGAAAAAAGTGTCTCTGCCACAGAGACAAACTTTCTAATGCTTCTCAAAACTTGTTTTCCATTGTCTTCAAACTGCCTCACATGAATGCTTGTGCCAGAGATTTGTAAACCTGCAAAAGAATCAAAAAATGGCATGGCAGATTTTACACTGGACTCAAAATGGATTTTTGCTCAAAATTCCACATCAAAATGATTTAAAGAAAGAGAAGAGTGCAACAGCAGATTTTTATTATGTTGCTATTTCAGGGTCCTGGCAGTCATATTGCTAGGTATAGTGCAGACAGGCAGAAAGACATTTCCAACCTTAAATTATTTTTATATTGCACAAGGTGAAATCAGCTAGCATTCTTCCATGCTTAACAACTTTGAGCTGAGGTACAAGAAATTCAAGTGACTAATTGCAAATATCTCTTTGCTGCTGTGCACATTCCAGTATTTAAAGGGTGGCTTAACAAGAAGATGGGGACTCCTTTTTTACAAGGAGTCACATGAAAAAATCGGGGGTTCTGGACACAGGTTACTCCTGGGGACATTCTGAGTGGACACAAGAAGAAAATATTCCACCACAAGAACGATCAACCATTGGAATAATCTCCCCAGGGAAGCGGTGACTCCCCAGCACTGAACACTGTTGAGATTGGGCTGGACAGGGTGCTGAGTCACCTAGTCTGGGCCATGCTTTTCCTAGAAAGGTTGGATCAGATGATCCTTGAGGTCCCTTCCAAACTGGAATTGTAGTATTCTGTGATTGTATGTTTCTATGAATGTCCTTCTCTGAGTACATCATAGAAGTCCTGAAGAAGTCAGCTATTATTGCCCTGTCAATGAAGAGGAGGTTGCTACTGTCTCCTAGTCTTGGAAAAAAACCAAAAAAATTGTTTCATTTTCTCCTCTCAGACTGCTTTTAAAATCTCTCGAGTTTTCTGCTGGCTTTCCTCCAGGCACTTTCTGTTTTGCTTGAGTGTTATCCTGCAATCTTTCCCTAAGAGCAGGCACTCCACTCAGATTGAGAGTCAAAGACCATTGGGACCAGCTTTAGTATCTCACTTAGCTAATGATAGCTTAGGGGTCCACAGGAGCACTCAGAGCACTCAGTAATTATCTATGGGAAGTGCAGAGTATCCAGGTGCCCCTTGAGAGATTCCCAATGCGGTGCCACTTCTGCGCTACTGTGTTGGAAAAGCATCTCCTACTGGAGATCCTACTTTTTGAACCAGAAACCACACTCTGAAGACTGACCTGTTGTGTTTCATGGGAGCGAGTCCAGAGGAGGCCACAAAGATGCTCCAAAAGCCGAAGCACCTCTGCTATGGAGGCAGGCTGAGAGAGCTGGGCTTATTCAGCCTGGAGAAGAGAAAGCTCAAGGTAAGACTTTACAACAATTTCTATATTAAAAAGTCCTATTTTATATGTAAAAGTCAGAACTGCAGAGAGATAAAATTACAGACCTTCCTTAGTATGTAGGGTTCAAGTTCATCTTTCCTGATTTTAGAGGTGGAAGCAATTTTATTTAACCTTACGGTCTTGAGTCAGTTTGCTCAATACAGGTGCTTTCTTATACCCAAGATGCCTTGGACACCAGTGGTGTTGGCAGACAAAATAGGCATATGTAACATCCCACTTTCTTGAGTAAAGTACATCCTTTTCTCAAAAGTTACAATTGTATCTCCATTCTGGAGATAAACGTTGACAAAATAAAGGCAATTTTCTTGGTGCCAACATGTTCCAGAACAGGTTTTGGCTGACTGTCATCATCTGACACTCAGTGGAAGCAAGACTGCCAAGTGCTGGCTTTCTGAACACTTTCAGCTTGAAATTGGTGTGGAAGGGGAGCAGATGTGCTGCTCTGGTTCCCCTCTGCAAAGTGCACCTTCAGCACAAAAGCAAGCCAGCCTTCTCATGAACCTAGCCCCAGCTGAGACAACTGGTAATCTTCTTCTTATGCCTCTGCCATTTTCCTAGTTTCTTTATTTTTATTCAGGAGGAAAAAAGGAAGAATGCAAACTTTGGGGAAAGTTTTAACAAAGATGCAAGAGGACCATCGTTCATTGCATTCATCTTGCAGGGGAAAAAAATCTTGTTTCATTAGCTAAGAAAATAAACCCAGAGTTATTCTATGAAGAGAAAAATGCACAGAATTATGACCTAACCACAAAGTTTCACTGTGTTTCTTCTAGTGTGTAAGTGTTGGTATTTCTGCTTTATTGCTGTACCACAGGATGCTTTATTTCAGAGTTTATGTTACAGGACAGTAAGAAAACAGCGCATAATCATGTGTTGCTTAGAATAATTGAATACTTCATTGAGTCTGCAGTGACTGACAGTGAAAATATACAGGCAGGGTTTGTTTGTTTGTTTGTTTGTCTCCAATATTTCCTGATGCAGCCTGGAAGCTTCAATCAGAGATGACTTATAAAAAGTCATCCACTTTGATAAAGTAGACTTTGTAAGCACTGAAAGACCAGACAAGCCTTTTCTCTGTTCATGAAAGAAGGTCATTCCAAAGTTCAAGAGCTGGAAACAAAAGCCATGTGAGCTGAATGGCAAAATGCAGCTAAATCTTTTTCTAGCGGCAAGACAGATATGAGAAGTAACAGATTTTTAGACACTCAAGCCTCCATATTGAGAGGTAAAGCCTTGCTCACAATTAGATGCTTTTCTCACACCTCAAAAAGGGCAGACGATCAAAGCTGTGGTAATCAGGGGAAATACTTCAGGCTTGGATAACAAGGGCAAGCAATATAAACAGGCTTCGTGACTCTCAGGACACTTCGCAAGACAATCTCCAGCCTTTGTAGAAGCAGACATAATGCTAAGATTGCCTGTTTCGAAGAGTAGAAGCCAGGTTCAGACTGGTCCTGCCAAAACACAGGGAAAATGAAGAAAAGGATGACTCCTGAGACTACATCTTTTAATACTGCTGGGCTATGCTACCCCTCCAAGACCTGACTTTCCAGCTAAACAGCCAGAGGAGTTCACTGATGGTATGGGGCAGACCCAGCGGAACTGACTGCACATAGTCCATGGGCTGCTGGAAGAGAAGCAGTGAAGATGAACAGGGGCATGGGGGACCAGGAGCATGTGCATGCTCACTGTTCTCCAAAGATCAGTCTTTCAGAGAGATAGGAACTTGGTCAGAGGCAGAGCTTGCCATCTGTGTGACTGGAAAATAACCCTCTGTTGTTTTGTTTGGGTATTTTTTTTTAACCACAGAATTGCTGATCCAGTTCAGATTAAAAATCCACCCGCTGGAGTACCCTTGCTCCAACAGCACTCACAATGGATAGTTACTGAACAATGTGCTGTACTGGTAACTATTAGTAGCACTGCTACTACCATAATAACAGTGCTAACATGTACTGAGGGTTTCCCACATACCTTCCCAGCCCTCAGTAACTCCTCAGAGACCTCCGAGGGCACAGATGTCGCATTAATGTTTAAAAGTCCTGATTTTTTTTCCTTTTGTTAATTCATCAAATCACATTTTGAATCCATGCAAACAAGATCCTGCGCAAGAAGTTTCATAGCTTCAATGCCCACTTGTGAAAAGCCATCTCCTTTGGTTTGCTTTGCACCTACCCTGAAATTTTCAGTCTCATGTTCCCAATCTTTATATTAGGAGAGACACCAGATCAGTTGGATGGGGCTTTGAGCAATCTGATCTAGTGGAAGGTGTCCCTGCCCATGGCAGAGGGATTGGAAGTGGATGATCTTTAAGGTCCCTTCCAGCCCAAACTATTCTGTGACTGTTTCTATTTCTCATTGGCCCTTTTCATGATTTTCACAGATCTATGTCCTATCTATCACCCTCCTCTTCTTCACTACCCTCTTTTCTAGGCTGAAAAGTCCAAGTCTACAGCAAGCTTGTGCTGACAAACCAGGATTCAACCCAATAACATAAAAATTACCAGGGCTTGAAGTCACTGGCATTTGTCGTCAGTATTTTTCTAGACAGAGATGCAGTTCTGTTCAGGACAAAGGTTGAAGATTTTCCTAGGCTGTTAGCAGAATCAAATGAAATATTTAATTCAATGCACCAAGCTCCGGCATCCTGGCAAGCTGCAGCTTTCCGTTGTGTCCAGTGTGCAGCAGCAAGCTTAAACAGCTTCACAAAGACAGCTTGTTTCCTAGTTGCCAGCTCTGCAGGTTTCAGGCCATCACCTTTGAACACTAATCAAAGCTGAAATGGACTGTGAACTCCAGGGCAAGCTCACCCCAAGGCTTTTCATGAGAGTTACTCACATGCTCCCCCGATGCTCAGCCAAACAGACTTATCAGAGATAAATAGAGATTTATGAGGGTGAGACGCCATATACTGGTTTATGGTCCCAGGGAAGAGGTTACAAGCTCAGCAACTGTAAAGGAAAAATACATCCCTCATCATTCCCCTATCTTACTCAGCAAGGAGCTCTCTTACAGTTAGTGATAAGGTGATTCTAGCTTCTTTCATCCCACTTACACAGGCCCTTTGCATGCTGACTCTGAGCACATTACAACCTCTGCAGCAGAGTCTGCTAGCTCAGTCTCATATCTGAGATAAAAAAAATAAGTATTATTTACAAAGAACACTTTGTCCATCAGCAACTGGAAGCAATCAAAGTTTAGAAGGTCCCTGCAGCTGTAGTGTGCTGTGGTTTTGATGCTGTTGGAGGGAGAGATGTCCCATTCTGCAATAAGTGGGCAGCTCTGTTTCAGGCTCTCATCCACAAGCTCTAGAAGAAGTCTAAGAAGCTAGTCAGACTCCTCATTATAGCCAGACTTCTCCAGCTGTTTTAACTCCATGATGGTCCATCAAAGCTGCCTCAACCCATGCCAGCAAAGTGTCTGGCCCACTTATTTACATGCATGACTCCATGGCGCAGCTGGCAACTGTGAAAGGGCTCATTTGGAAGGCAGCGTGGCTGGGATCAACATCACTTAAGCGATAATCTGCTAATCAGAGCTTCTTCTGTTGAAGTAATGCTCCCATCTCATAATTCCTTGCTGGCAGTTCTTTTCTGCAAAACTTGCCAAGTTTTTTCAGCCCCTGGTAGTTTTTCTTGCTTACCTCTGAACTGGAGTTTGCTCATGGTTCTGACTGGAGGCTGGATGGCAACACGAAGAAAGGACAATTTGATTCAGGCCCAGAGACATCCAGGCTGTCATGCACATCACAGGGGAGAGGGAAAATAATTTTTATAAAGAGTAAAGAAGACCTTGTGCATATGGAAGAATTATGCAGGCTTGAGACACTCGATTCTCCCTTAGGGTAGGAATGAGATTGCTCAGTGGTGTTCAGAAATCACTGAAATAGCTAAACTGTGATGAGCAGCAGGCAGGGTAACTACATGTGAAATCTAATGTAAAATCTCTTAACTCACATCACTATTTTGAAAGATGGAGCTCGTAAATCAAAGACTCTCCCTAGAAAGGAAATAAGAAAGTGCAAGCCAGAAGTGTCATCGGTTGCTGCTCTGCAAAGCAGATAAACCCATAGTGAATGACCTGAAAGTCATCAGTCGCTGGCATGGGGAAAACCTCACCGAGGAAAGAGATGAGTTGCAGTGTTTACCCCATTCCTTCTTGTGCTCACCTACCTATCAGGGTTTTTTTTCCATAGCAGAAGAGTGAAGAATCAGAGTAGATAGTGCTAAATGCTGATGACTTCTTCCCAGCTCAAAGACTGAGGGACTGACACAAACCAGTGCAAGCTAAAGCTGTGTTTCCCAGTCCTACCCTTGCTTCAGAGCTCATACTCCAATCTCCACCCTTCCCATGTCAATCTGGGCTCATAACACCAGCTCAGATCAGGCCAACGGCAAGGAGAGCAACAGAAGGAGAGTAAGAGAAAAACCCAGGATGCTTTGCAGAGTCTATCTGTCCCACCTTCAGTTCAACAAAGGCTGGCATTTTCAGGGCTGCTTAGAATAAGAGAGGCTAGGAGACAGTCAACCACATCCCCTCGCTATTCCAAAAATGAAACTTAATGGAAGCAAAGCCCATTGCTTCAGAAGGTCAGTCTTTCTTCATGGAAGTGCTTGGAAAAGCTTAAAAAGGACTGAATCAAACCTGTTTCATAACGAAAAATAGAAGAGTACAGCTTTTTTTCAGCTGAAGGTCACTGCCTGAAGCCACTGGCTACTGTCTCTGCTGCTGGTTTCTTTGGTAGCCCAACTGTTAATTTACCCGGCTTGCTTAAGACAGAAAATGCCTCTGGATCTGACTGTTCTCAGGGGAGAACTCTTCTTCACCTCCAGTGCTCCTTTGTCTGCTTTAATGCAAGCCCTCAGCCCCACATGTCTCATCTCCCTCTTCTCCCCACCCAGGGTTTTGGGAGAAGATCTTCCTACTTTACACAGCAGTAAGAAGTTTTTGATCTTCCTACTGCTATACTTTCCACATCTTCCCATGCAAAGCAACCAACCCCATGGAGATGACTCACTGCCAACTACCCAGACCAGAACCCAAAGCATGACCCAGAAACCTCCTCTCTCATCACTCTAACTGTTGGTGGCTGGATGCACCACTTCCCATGTCTGGCCCAATTTCTATGTACACAGGTAGAGGTATCCTGCTGACTGGAGATATTCAAGATCTGGGCTGTAGAATTCCAATTGGAAGGAGTTACCACTGAGAATAAAGGCCATAGGTGAAGTCAACATAGATGACTCATCCCATGAGTTGCAAGTTCATCAGACGTTCATCCAATCTCATGGTCCCCCTGAATATGTAAGCTTTTTAGCATGTTTGAAGGCCCTGGGTAGTAGCTCAGGAATGGATGCAAGCATAAAAGAAGATGGACATAGCTGCTATAGCACCTCGTAAACCATTACCACAGAATGTTATAAGAGATGTCCGGGCTCTTTAGTCCACCTCTGACTACAGATCACAAGCAGTCCTGCATACTCCTACCTAGAGAGATAAGTCTTTGCAGAGAAAAGTACGCTACTTTTTAGAATTCATCTTTAGATTTCTCCTATAAATATAAAAATATTTTTTGATGAAGATTAATATTTTTGCTTAAGTTGATTTCCTATTACATGGAGACAGGGAAGCAGGAGGAATCAAAACAAAACAGAAAACTGCTGAAAACCAAAACATTGTTCTAGGAAGTGTTTTAACAATTTAGACTCTCACCTCCAGTTCATCATGAGGATTCATTGGTTGCACAAGAAAAAGAAACGTATTTTCCCTGTCCTGTTCCTCTCTTGCAGGGCAGCCCTGATCCTGGAGTGCTCAGTACTAATGAAGAAAGTCAGAACAAGTACCAGAAAGCAAATGACATCTTAAAATATAAAAAAGAGGCTGTTTTTCTTATGTTTTGGGTGATTAACCAATGGTTGATGCTGTCTTTCAAAGAAAGGACAGGGAGAATGCAATCTGCCATCCCTGGAAGCCTTGACACCAAGATGGGCTGGCATTCTGGAGAATATCTCCCAGGGAAAACCCACTTTGAAGCTGACAGTGGTGCTGACTGAAAGGTTTTGAGTGGAGCAGTAGGAGAGAGCAGGGCAGAAACCCACTTATATCTAACAGCCTACCCACCCATCTACTTGCCAAAAATGCCCAAAACTTGTCTCACTTCATCCAACTGCATCGCTCCTGCTTGTGATAATGATGGGCAGATACATGCCTGGTCTGGTGCAAGGCCAAATATAACGTATGCAGCAGAAGCTGCTAGGTAAAAAAACTCCACCTTTCTTCTGTTTAGCTAATTGGGTCTGTGTTTTGTCTGGAGCTACTGAGTGCAAACATCTCTAATAGTGTTCTCAGTGTTGTGGCACCTCTTAGGTGTCACTGTTCTTGAGTCCGTCTCTACAAACTCATTTCTGACACCTTCTTCTATTCCATCCCTTTTCTCACACCTCCTTATTGATGATGTGGAAGCTGCTGTCCCCCTGCAAGGCAACTTCAACTGAGACACTGGTTTTGGTGCTGAATACCTAGCCTTGCCCTTCCTTTCCCACAAGGCAGATCTTCAGGCAAGACTATCCAAGGCACAAGGAGCAGGAGATTTGAAGCAAGACAGTCTCATACAGGTCACAGAAGCATTTGACAGCAAGGATGCAGAGGTCCTGATCACCACTGGCAATAACAATATGGGCTGCTCACTACGGTAACACTGCACCAAGGCTAAAATGAGGCACCAGGAGCTAAACCGTGGAGGGACTCATGACTTACCCTCAGGACCCTTGTATGTATTTTAATTTTGCTTTGACAGATATTTTCACCTTTGATTTTGTCCTTAAGACCCAGAACAGATGCTTCCCTAAGAAGCCAGCATGGAAGCCATCACACACTTCTTTCACAGACTTCACAGCCAAGAGTTATAACTTCAGCCTTGTGCAAACAGCACTGGGTGTGAAGTATCAGGCCTAGTTTTTACTCCTTTTCTCTGCACACATTGAAAGAAAGCAGTGACATCAAAACTCTCTTCTTTGCAATCCATACAAAACATACAGCAAATATAGCCAGAAATCCACGGTGGCCATTTTGCCTAATGCACAAACCTAATTTAGCCAAAGTTCCTTCTTGTATATTTTGGCCTTGACTTTGGCACCAAACCATGAGCAATAGCCAGGAGGAAACAGAGCAGGAAAGGCCATCTTACCCTCTGCAGCACTTGGTCGTTGGACCTGCTTCTTACACAATGCGGGATTTTTGCAGTGTGGCTGCCAGCACCAGCCATGCCAGACCTTTGCCTTCCCAGTCAATGGCTTTAGTTGACGTAAGTCATGATGTTTTGCTGAACCTGAGTGACCCAGGAGAGAAAGGACAGGAGGCTTTTTATCCAGGATGGGATTCCAGCTCCTGCAGAAGGGAAGTGTTCACCCAGCTGGGAAGAAAACAATCCAGGGAGAGGATAAGTTTATTTTTAGGCTGTATAAAAATTAGCTACAAAATAAGGCCATTTCCCAATAACAATCGTTTCTGGCAAAAACCTTAGCCCATTCAAACTGGGTGCTATTTTTTTGGGGGGTGGGAGTTTGCTGTTTTACATCAGTAGAAGGATCTAAACACTTGGAAAGTTTTGTTGCAAGAAGTTGGAGAAACTAATTTCATCCTATGCCATTCCCAAGGGTCTCCTTAAAATAGCAACATTACAAAGGCTTCTTTCAGCATTGCATTCCTTCTTGGTTCAATATATACACATCCATGGATGCAACCTGAAAGAAAACCAAAACAAAACTTAGTTGTCCAAACTGCCTTTGCCTTGATGAGAAAGAAGCCTGGAACCTTATAAAAGTCTTCCAATACCCAAACAGAACCTTCAAGAAATCTGGAGAGGGATGTTTTACAAGGGCATGTAGTGTCAGGACACAGGCGAATGGCTTTAAACAGACAGAGGGGAGATAGAGATGAGATGTGAGGAAGAAGTTCTTCCCTGTGAGGGTGGTGAGGCCCTGGCACAGGTTGCCCAGAGAAGCTGTGGCTGCCCCATCCCAGGCAGTGTTCAAGGTCAGGTTAGACGGGGCCTGGAGCAACCTGGTCTAGTGGAAGGTGTCCCTGCCCATGGCAGGGGGTTGGAAACGGGTAAGCTTTAAGGTCCCTTCCAACCCAAACCATTCTATGATTCTGTGACTGAGCTGCTAAGGAGAATGTCCTTAGCATTAAAATCACCTGGTGGGAAGACTTCCAAGCAGAGATCTCACATACTTGAATGAATCATCCCAAACAAAAGCATGCATCTGGAAATGCAGAACGTATAATCTTGCCCTCAAAAGACTGTAGAGAGAGAAAGGATCCTTTTGTGACCAGGCCAGAGAGAATACTCAGTATTTGGGGATAGTGGGTGTTGAGAAAATCATTTTTCCTGGGACACCTGCTCAAAAAAGAAAAAACAAAACTACAGCAGTAGAACTGTTTCTTTCCAAGGATGTCAAGGCCTAAAACTTCAGGGCCCAATTCTCTGCACCTCATGAGTCAGACAGCTCATTTTCACATAGAGAAAACACTTAAGAGGATGTTTTAGGGTCATGTGAATTGTGAAGATGCTCACAAGTCCACCTCTGGTACAGGGAGTCCCTGGATGTGATTTACCATGACTTTAGAGAACACCTGTATGAACCACCAGTATAGTCCTGCTCGTCAGCTGAGTCTTGCATTCCTGCTCTACCCAGAGGATAAAGAAGAAGGTGATGAGTGGAACAGGGTGGCATCCAGGAGATGCCAGAAAATTTCTCCTGTGGATCTGACCTCATTCACAGCAGTGGCAAAAATCTATGAGTGATGCTGAGCTGTGAACTAAGCTTTAATTCTTCCAGCTGCATCTGAGAAAGGGATGAAGCTGTGGGGCATTACCTTGTCCATCTTCCCTTGTGCCTTGACTCAAGTGGCCAGGAGAAGGGTTACAGCTACTGCTTGGGAAAATCCACCTGTAGACCTGGCTACAGTACCATCCCTTCAAAGAATAGCTCTGGCCCTCACACTTCCCATCCTCCCAGAAGGGAACAGGCAGGGAAAAATGAATCATACCCTGACTGCTGTACCTGGCAGGGGGCTGTCTTTGGATCTAGGGAATCCTGAGGTGTGAGTTTATTTTGCTTGCATATAAAGGGAATGCAGGAAAACATCTCTCATAGTCTTTGTGACCATGAGAGCAAGACATAGCCAAAGTCAGATTTCTCTGCCGTGCTTCTTGGGCAAGCTTTAAACAGAAATTTTTCCTCTCGTGCAGCTTCAGCAATTAGGTAGTAATCTGCCTTTAATCATTAAATTATTAAATACCAGCCCTGAGGCATCCCCTGTCTAGTCCTATACTCCGTACATGAGGGACCAGATAGAGACAGGGGACCAAAGTGTGGATGTGGTCATTCCATAAACATTAGCACCACCTCTTCCTCCTGGTAGTGGCAGGAGTTGAGGGCATTTTAATATACAAGGCTTTTACTTGCTTCTCCCCTCTCTCCAAAAGAAAAAACAGCAAGGAAGCTGCAATGGGGCCCCTGAAACTTTGCAATGGATTTTTTTTCCTCCTTCTCAGAATGACTATAGAGCCCTGAGTACATATTCGCTCAGTCCACCCCACACTTAAGCACACAGAAGGCTCCCCTGGGGATAGGGGCTCTCCTCCTATTCTTTCCCCCAAGTTGGGCACACTGGGCTGACATGAGCCATACCCATACCCAGGAAACAAACCCCAGAACAGCTGGAAATACTTGCCTGGAGATTCCCCAAGGAACCCCTCCCAAACTACTACACATCTCCCCCCTTCTTCTTCAGCCCCTTTCCCCAGTATCTTTGTAATATATTCCCTGCTGCAGGAGCTTGAAAAACATATTTGGGAGATGTGAATGGGGTGGGGTGAGGATGGCTTTATTGCTTTTAAATCTCCCTCCTTCAGCATCCCACTCCCCATCTCCCCCCTCCACATCTCTCCTTTTCCCTTTCCCTCCTCTCTCCATCCCCATCTCCCCGCAGGCTCTCCTTAACTCGAAGCCCGTGTTCCAGCAGCCGGAGGAAAGGGGATGGGACAGGAATGGGCCTGGGTGGGATGGGTGGGAGGGATGCAGGACTGACCCCGTACTTCCCAGTCCGGGCACCACCAACCAATGGGGCCCCGGCCGAGGTGGGGGTGTTACACCGGCCCCGCTCCTCCCGCAACAGGGGAGACCTGCTAGGGCTGGCGGGGAGAGGCAGAGGAGGAGGAGGAAGAGGTGGAGGAAAAGATTGCATCAAGAGCAGAACTTCCCTCCCCGTCACCCCTCCTTACAGGAAGCCCTACTCTACCTTCGCCTTGGAAAGAGCCCCTTTTCATAAAATTAGCTGAAGGCACCTATTCACAGCCATGGGGCTGTGAGAAAAAAAAAAAAGTAAGCAAGCAACAAACCAACTGTAGAGTTTGGGGTGGGGTTTTTTTCTCTTTTTTTTTTCTGTGCTCCAAAAATTGGTACAGAAATGCACACAGCTCCACTCTGCGAAAACTTGATGTTTTTACCGTCTGCTCTCTGACAGATCTAGAGAGGAGGTTGGCGCGCTTTTTTCTTTATTATTACTTTTTCTTTCTTTTCCCTTCCTTGCCTCCGTTCAGCTCCTCTAAAATAACCGCTGCTTCTGGAGGAAATAAAAAAACCTCACAAAAAAAAACGCAACACCACGGAGGAGAAAAAAAAAAACAAACAACAAAAAGCCGCATGGGGGGGGGTGGGGGGAACTACAAAAAGAAGATAAAGGAAGAAAAATTAAGGGGGAGGGGAAGAAAAAAGCTAAAACACCACCACGACTCGATTTTTAAAGTTCCCCAAGGAGCCGGCCCGGAGCGCAGAGCCCCTTGTCCGCCTGCATGTGTGTCTGCTCGAGTGTTGCACCCGTGTGATTTCCAGCCCCCTCCCCTCTTCGGTTCTCCTCCCACGTCTTAAAAATGATAAGGGGATGGTTGCTGTAGCTCGGTTTCTGTTCTTAAACAAAACCGCTGGCAGCTTTGGCTTTGGGGAGATTTAAGGGGGCCGTTACTACACATATAAATCTTTTTTTTTTTCCTTTCTTCTTAGTTTTATGAATGAAACCGGGCGGCTGAGCTGGGAGTAACATCCCTGCCCTGAAACTCCTCAAAACTGGTGAAATCCAGGCGGGTAGCAGCAGAGGAAGGGGGAGGAGGCAGCGGAGCGGCGGCTCCCCCGAGTACCGGGGGGACTCTGCAGCGACGCGATCCCCGTCCCGGGCAGCCCGAGCGAGCCCCGGTAGGCTGCGGGCTCCTCTGCCAGGTTTCTGAGGGCTTGTCCTGGGCTTGGGACGGAGGACTCGGGTGAGCGAGTAGAAAATATATATCTCTCTCTATATATATAACACAATAACAATAATAATAAAACAAAACCCAGAGGATTTCAGAACATTTCGCGGAGTAAGTGAAAAGCGTTTCTGCCGCTGGAAGAAAAAAAAATCTAAAATAAACTACTTAAAGGGGGTGGCGTAGGAGGGGGAGCGATCTTTCAGCCCCGTGCTTTCATGCCGTACTCAATCGGCTTTTTGAAACTGCAGATCCTTTGAGACAGAGAAGGGAGAGAGAAGCAAAAAAATAAACCCCCCCTATTCGTAACTAAAACGCACTGCAACCTTGAAGGCTGGCAGAATAAACCTATTGTGGAGCTGAAACGCGCCGGGATATGCAAGAAAAACTCCCCCAGAGTAGCACTGTTTGTGAAAAGGTAATTGCTAAGTGAAAATATTTCCAGGTTTTCGCTTTTTTTAACTTTCGACTTTGCCATTTGTTTGTATGCCGAAAAGAGAAGGCGAAAGAAAAGAAAAACAAAACGCTTTCCCCTCCACACACATCCCCAAACCCCCCTGAAACTAAAAGATAAAATTACTGGATCTAAAAATAAAGCTGTGGTTAAAAGCCTCCCCCACCCTCTCCAATCTCCCACCCCTTCCACCGCTCTCTCGCCTTCTCCCTCCCTCCCTCCCTCCCTTCCCTCTTTCTGTGTGTTTGCGTTTGACAAAGAAATTATTTGAACTTCCCACTGCCTCATAAGGAGGAAACAGAAGAGCAGTTTTGACATATGGATGTGATTTTTTCTGCTACGAGACAGATGCACACGGAAAACAAACAGAACCAGGGGCTGCAGCTCTGAAGGGAGCGAAGTTGCTCTGCTTCACATGGGCTCCTCGGCTGCGTTTCGGGAGCTGCCCAGATCTCCAGCCATGAGAAAACGAAGCAAAAGACCGGGGTTTCTTGTCATGTGCCTTTCTGGCTAAAACTGTGGAAACAAACAAACAATCAAACAACACACAAATTCTGAAAGGGGGGGAGGGAGGGAAGGAGAAGGAGAAATCATCTGCAACGCTGGGAGACCTCTCGTCCTCCTACTTCCCTGAGCAAGCTTGGATGCTGGAAGAAGCCTCTTGGATATGGGATCATATCTGGTTTATCACAGTCTGGGTTTGATCCTCTGCTGTTCCGTCTTGAGTTCAGTCTACGCTCTGGTGAGTCCCTCAATCTTTTCCTTTCATATTCTTGAACGACCTTGCACGGCTGTTTCCTTGATGAGTAATTTACTGTATCAAGCATTTAGAAGGCAGAGTGCTGGGTTGGCTTTTTTATTTTTTTCAGCCCTGTGGCTTATTTCGCTGGCAGATAGTGTATGCTGCACTAGGAGCTGCTGCACCAGATGAAATTAAAATGTCTGTATGTCTGCGTTTCCAAAAGAGTTTGAATCACTTTTAAACCACTCCGGACAGGAACGCGTGCAGTTTGACAGGAGTCCGGGGAAAGCATTTAGGGGATCATTTAAAAGACGCCTATGGGTAAAGGACAACTTTTCTTTTCCTTTTATTTTTTTTCTTTGTTTTTTTCTCTCTTTTTTTTTTTTTCTTTTTTTCATTCATCACCCCTCCCCAAGACACCAAATTTAATTTTAATTCAATCTTCTTAATCTGTAAATCTGCTTAATCTCAGCGAAACAGTACCTTCCTCTTTGGGATTAAATTTGGAGAGGACCTTACAGTGCAGGGCTTGCAGACAGTTTACACTCAGGAGCATGAAAGTAGCATTAACTCTTTGATACTTGTCACTGTTTTCACCTGCTCCTGCACACACCAGGGGAGAATATTTTTCCAGAGGTAGCAAAGGGCTGAAGTCTGTCAAAAATGCCTTGATGCAATCAGTGGGAGCGGGCTAAGAGCTACAGACCCCCTCTGCAGCCCAAAGTGGTCTCCAAAGCCCTTCTGCAGAAGTGAAGGGAAATGTCATACGGAATTGGCCACCAGATATTAACCCACAGATAGGCATGCTGCTCTGACATGCGCTTTCCCTGCTTTCTCCATGCCTGGAATTACCACTGTTACGATTTCCCAGTGCCTTCTGGTGTAGGAAGGGGCATGACCACCACCTAAAGCAGCGTCTGCTTTCCACGAGGGATGGAGGTGCATTTGAAAGAGAGTAGGCTCACCCTGACCCCGGCTACAGCCAGGTCTTCCCTGACCCTCCAGGAACCATCGCCCTGGGCACTGTTCCCTGGGTTTGAGACCTTGTGCAGGGCTGATAGGGGAGTATTGCCGCCATACACCCAGCATCATGCTAGAGGGAAACATCTCAGCAATAAATGAGAAGAAACAGCCCCTTGGAAGGCAATCATTGTTGCAGTCCCTCCTTGCTTTGCTGTATTTCTAAGCACAAATAACCTTGCAAAACCCAAAGAAAATTGGGGAAACTGGGAAGACCACTTGCAGATTTTCTAAGGTTTTAGTGCGGTTGAGGATTCTCCCCTGTTCTGGGGTGGGATTAACATCTCCATGATCACATCTGACTTTGGGGATGTATCAAGACAGTGTAAGTCCTGCAGCACCTGCTACTTCCACCTCCACAGCCCTTCTGCCACTGAAGTCAGCACCAAAATTCCTGCTAGATTCAGTGTCTTTGTTGGTACCAGTGAAAATCAAGTTCATGAAACAGATAGATTAGAGCTCAGCAAACTTTAGGACCCAGAAAAGACAGGCAAGGCTTCAGAGTGTGCCTCCGGTTCCATTACAGGTTTACTCCTCTCTCTCAGGACATCCCAGTACCTCCAAGAGCTGCCAAGGAACAGCCAGTGAACCAAGCATCATCCATCTCGTGTTCCAAGTGGTTATTTTATTTTTGACACCCCCTTCACAACAGACACTTTCAGATCACAAGCGATTTGCTCAGCAGCACTGGTAGGCAACTGGATCACGGCTGAGCGTGCCCAGTGCACCAGCTCAGGGTGAACTGGACCTCGGCATAAATCTAGAATAGAACCATAGAATCACAGAGGGACAAGAAAGCAGGGAACTTCACTGGGAAGGCTAGGCAAGGAATGCATAAGGGTATTTGCTCTTTTGCATTTCCAAAAGCCTGATACCTTCCTGTACTGATACAGGGTCCTGTCGCAAAAAACCCCATTCAGTTTAATAACACCCAGGCTGAAGCGCATGTTTCAGACACTTTCCGTGCTTTTCAAACTCAGTACTGACAGCTAAAAGACTTGCCAGAAAGTTTGAAAAGTTGTCCTGACAGTTCAGGGGCTGAGATGTTGTGTGTTCCTTCTGGCATCCCCTTAAGCAGAATAAGTAGTTCAGCCCAGTGTCACCCCACTGTACATCCACTTGCAAGGCAAGGAACAACTTGCACAGTGCATAGAGCCCTGTTTATTTTTGCTGTAGTAGTTTCTTTCCCATACTATCTTGATCCTTAAATGAACTCTGAAAACACTGGTGCTGACTGCATATTTCAGCAAGGTGATGTCTTGGTAGCTCCACTATAAGAAGGGTCATATATATACTAGATATTTGGCTAGCATGTCTGAATGTGTTTTATGTGCTGCTATCAACAGAAGCCACCAAGTGCCTCATTCCTAGAAACAACAAGCAAAAATTAATGAGAGTAGCTGCAGAAGGATGGGGATGCAGAGACTTAATTTAGAGACAGGCTCCGTGGCAACTTTGGGCTAAGCTAAAAGTGGTACCCAATCGTTCACTCCCCGAGAAAAGCAAATCAAAGTTATGTTGTGAGTTTGAGTCAGGAGGATTTCCTCGGACTGAGGCAGACAATTGCTCGGAGCTTCAGGGTGCAATTCACATGTCTGAGGCTGGAAGACTTTAGTCTTGAGAGCCGTGGCCCTAATTGCTGGCGTCTTTGCAGCTCGGTCGTTTTGCACTTGAGAGTTGATGATGCCGAGATTGGGCAGAGAATTATGCATCCCAGACCAGAAGCTGTCACGCTCATTCTGCCTTTTGTTTGCCAGCGAAGATGATAGTAAAGGAACTTTTCAAAGCAAGAATGCCAAAGTAGGGCTTGGAAATGGTTTCTTTGATTGCCTGTGCCACTGATACATCACGGGGCAGGATGCTGGCGCTGAATCATTTCCCCACAGCATGCAGGCTGCGTGTCCCTATATTCACTGTAAACCAGGGTGGGAAAAAAAGTGCTGTGGGAGTGAGTCCTCTCAGAGTTAAAAGTGTCTCTGCAGAAATTGTGGCCCCCTCCATGAGCCTACGGCCACACAAAATCCATATCACGACTAAGATCTCTGCCTTGTGCTGTTGAAGAGCAGCTGAGAGGGACAGATGGCTGTCTTTGATGTGGGGAGAAGTACTGGGTGAAGATCTGCTCTCCTCCAACTACCCAGAGAATTGCCCCCCATCATTTCTATGCCGGTAACATGATTAACGCCTGCTTAAACAGTGAGGGGAATTTCACCTGTCAGTTGAGTGCTTTGAGCCTGAAACCTTGTGGGGTGAGGGTATAAATTTGGGTTGATTCTGCTGTTTGGTCCAAGGGCTGGGGAAGTAAGATTGTCCTGAGCCAGATAGCACTGTAAATATGGGCTTGAAAATATAATATGTGCAAAAGGAGCTTTAAAACTAGGGTCTGACAACAGCAGAGCACGGGAGAAGTTAACATGTAGGCACTATGATTTTATCAGAAAGGTGCTGTCTTGCAGAAAAACCTCCTTATGTCCCAGTCCTACTCCCAGCCAAAACCTCCACGGTTTGGTCTGCCTAAGCCTTCGGTTTTCACTTTGTTTCCTTCTATTGCCCTTCTCAGCCTGGCAGTCCCCAACCCAGTAGTCATAAGGGAAGGTATTCTGCATAATAATGATGACAATGAGGACAGTGATGATGACGATGGTGATCATCGTCATCATCCACAAGTCATCTGCAGAGCCTTCGATCAGAATAGCTCCGTTTTGGGACACCGGTATGAACCTGACCTGGCTGCAATCTGCTGAGCAAAACAGGGCACAGGGGAGCAGATCCATGAGAGGTATGAAACGGGTAGCAAAAGGGACCCTCCTTTACTGCGTGTGGGTCTTGCTTTTCAGCAGTGCTCAGTGCCTTGTAGAAGGTGCTGCGCGTTAGGGGGCTGCTTTTTGGCAGCAGAACCGTCTCAACGCCTTTCTGTTTGCTGCAGTCTGTGGTTCCCCAGCCCTGGCCCCACTCAGGCTGCTTGGGCAAAGCTGAAGCTTCCCTCTAGTTTTGCAGAGAAGCTGTAGCACTCCCCCAGAAATTCAAGAGGTATCATTAGGGGATTTGAAACCTTTTCTTGCAGACATAACCCAAAGAAAAGACAAGCTCAGCCAGGTCACCTGGAGAAAGCTCACAGCCTCTATTCCCAAGGAAGCTGCATCCACACACAAGCATTGATGTTAATCTCTGCTAGGAAAATCCAGAATAAATAAAAGAAGTTCGTGCCAGAGTGATACTTAGGTCCCTAACTCGCCAAGACCCCAGTGCTCACGCAGCAAAGCAGCTACATTAAGGAGGTGCTGGTCAATGTTTCGCTCTTCAACTTGTTTCTTGCTCCTCTGATCAGACCCACATCTTCATAGATCAGGAAAAGAGAAGGATTTGAAGTTGAATAATTTGTAGCTGGAAGGGAAAGAGAATCATATTCTGATGCAGAATATGTTCCATAATGAAATGAATAATAATAATAAAATAATCCTATATAGAGAACCTGCAAATCCCAACTAGCTATCTAACTTCATTAACTAAAGACAGGTTCCAAGTGCAGGGAAACAATGTCTGAAATTTTCAGTTCTCCACGCACACTTGGGAGCATGCCCATCCCTATCCCGTATATTTATGAAAGATACCATTTTTGTTATTGTACTTTGGGATTAGCAGATATCCCCTGACTATAAAATACTCAACCACAAAATATAAAGCAAACAAGCCTCTGCGTCAGGGTAATACATGGGCTGCGATTTCATCCAGGGCAAGCCAAAAAAAGTTCAGCTGCCTAGTGGCAAGTCTGAGCTGAGCAGGCTGGGTTTGATGTGAGCTTCTTGCATCGGGAAGAGGAAAAGCAACCGGGCAACTGTGCACACAGGGGTGTCAAGGCTGGAGGAAATGAAATCCGAGGTGTGCCTTTCAGGTCCAGGCAGTTGTTGTTTGGTTTCTGGCCTCCTAGAAATAGCCCCAGAGCAGTGCTTTGGGATCAGTGGGATTATTCTGGCTAGGGTGGTGTGTCTGCAGTCCCCTAGAGGGGTACCCCCAGCCCAGACAGCTCAAGCAGAGACAGCTGCTGCCCCTGCCACTGTCATCCTGCGCTCCCGTGTCCCTTTGAAAAACAATGCTGAGAGTCATCCCGCAGCTGCGCATCTCATATCGCCTATCTTCCTGGGTTGTGTGTACTGATAAGTGACTCCTAGGGTGTAAAGATGCTGGCTGGAGGATTTCCCTCTGCTCGGGAAATGCACTGCTCAGCCCCTCCATCAAATTCAATTGAAATCAGTCCCTGGTTTCTAAAGTTGTTTGGGGCACAGACACCACATATCACACAGAAACAACACCCTCTCCATCGCAGCTATTACGGGCAGCTTCTGACCAACTAATGTGGGGTGAGGTGGTAAAGCACCTCTTGTGGAGCTCAGATATAGGGCTGGGGAAATCCGGCTTCCTGGGGCTGTTGGCAGAGCTATGGCTTCATCTAAACCCTTCAATTCTTGAATTTTCCTTGTGCCTAAAGACCAAATGGAAGAAATGGCAAAGCCAGACTAGGGTTGCCTTTGATTTAATCCCTTCCCAGCAACCATCCCTCATTACTGCTGAGCAGCTCCATTCTCATCCCACACTGCTGGGAGAGGGCGAAGAAGTACAGTGTGTGTTTAAGTACAACTAGACTCTGCAGCTCTCCTACCCCAGGACTGTCACTGGACTTGTCTCAGCCTTTTGAGCTCTGAACCCTCCAAAGTCCCTCAGCCTCTGACACGGTCCTGATCAAAGAGAGGAGCCAGCAGGGATCTCCCATCCTTTTTGATGGGCTGTTTCTCTGCAAAAGGGCAAGCGTAGAAGGGTTTGTCTGCCTGCTCAGCTCCTGCTGTAACTGAAATTTTGGTGTCTCTCAAATAATAACCATAATTAGAAAAAAATAAAAGTATTCCTTAGGGCAAGCCCTGACTGAAAGGAAGAACTCCACAGAGTCAGTCTATGTGGAAGATTAGACCATATCAAAGATATTTTGCACCGACATGGAGAATTTGCTTTCTCCAACTGTATCAACAGACATCTTGACCCATAAAACTTTAAACTTCACTGGGCCTTGTGAGGGCTGCTGTACTAAAGATGACCTTTGTGTTGGTGGCAATAAATAAATTACCCTCAGGGCTGAAGCTCAGCCAGCAGAATACCTGCCTTGTTGGACTGAGCTTTGCTGCCTTGTGTCATGAGAAGAAAACACCCAAACTCATGCTTGATCTACCTGGCTTGTAATTAATCCCTTTATTTCCAGAGGCCAGACTGACCCTTGCCAGTGACTAGGGGGGCTCTGTGCTTTAGGGTTTTCCTTTCTCTTTGGAGGCTCAGCTTGGACTGACCTCTAGAAACCTAATTTTCAAGAAAGGAAAATTTTGGACTGACGGCATCCACTTAACAGATTGTACTTCAATCCTCCTGTAACACAAATCCCTCTGACAGCATTCAGTTGTTGAAATCTTCTGCAAGGCTGGCCTGTCTTTCTGGCTGTATTGCTTTCCTTTTATCCAGCAAAGCAGAAAGTGGACTTCTCTAACCCCTTTTCCCTCTCACCCCTCCAGCATCCTTGTTCAATTCATTTTAGCAGCACAGGGGCTGTGTTCCTGTCTCCCTTCTTCCCTCCTGACCATGTGCATCCTTCCATGAGCCGATTCAACTCACTGAGCTTGCACAAAACTAACACAAGATAGAAAAAAGAAAATAAAAGTAGAAGGTTTGTAGCTGGGTCAGTGAATGGCATCTGCACAACAAAGGCTTGGACAAATCCCCAAGTCACAGGAGGGGAGACACTGGGTCACGGAAGTGGGGTCAACCCAGGAGCGGCCAGCAATGTACATAGGTTTGCCCTGACACAATGGTTGTATAGTTGTATTATGCTGGCATAAATCCCCCCAGATTCTCCTTTTGACAGACCCACACTGCACTGTACCTCTCCCACTCCTTGGCAATAAATACACATACTGCAGCATGAGCTCAGTGTAGGCTTCATGCTCCCTCTGAACCTCCCCTCCATCAGCCTCACCATCTGATCAATAGCACACTTGGAAGAGTTTTCATCTGAGCAGATGAGTCCTGCACATAGTGCCAAGTGGTGGTGCAAAATAAAAAAGGTCAAGGGTATTAGATATGACCACAGTCTTGGGATTTTTTGGGGAAAAATTAGTTTAGGCTTGTAGACATGAGGTGTGCTGTGCCACTTTGCTTCAGGGCCGGGGGACAGGACCCAGCCTTTGTATTTAGTAGTGCAGACATCAACAGGGACTTACAAGACTCAGAAGTGGCCTGGACAACCTGAGAGAAAGCACAGTTGGTACTGAGTGACCTGCTTCCTGTTGCTTGCAGGGACAGCAAAATGTTCAAGCCAAACTGTTTCCCCTATGCCCAGATCAAGGCAGGTGTTGAGCCAGGCAAGACAAGGCATCCTGCCCTAGCTCACCTCTCTGTCTCTATCGAAGTGCAGAACAAATGAACCTTCAAAGTCCAAAGGCGTTTGGTGTCTTTGAGTCTTTCTACCATAATGACCTTAAGTATCAGTCACCTGTCAGATAAGGACGGATCATCAAAAGGAGACCTGGTCTTTTGGAAAAGCCCTTCTCCTAGATCAGTGTCTGGGGCAAGGGCTGGAGACAGGAGTTGCTGTCTCAGCATGCAAGGCGGGCTGGTTATCTCACTTTTCACAAGGCTGCCCTGCTGCTAATCAGGGTTCCTTGATGTTATCTTTACTTCAGTCTCCCTTCCCCTCTCTGCAAGCATTTCAGTGTATTTATCTGCTTGGTCTTGCCACACTGAAAGCAAGAAGCAGCCTCAATTGCACCTGTAAGGCTGGTTTGAAAGTCACTGGGTGTCCTTAGAAAACCTTCTGTCCTCTTCACTGAACTTTGGGACCTAAATATCTTTTTTCTGTATGTTTTTCACAGAAAAGTGAGTGTTTTGCAAATCTTAGCTCATGCCTGCTGTGCTTCAAGGGAGGAGGCACTTTGTAAGAAGCAGGGGATGGTGGGGAGCTACCACTTCTTGGGCACATAGCAGAGGACAAATATTGAATTAACAGAGATTCAGTGGGGCTTTGGGGACTCTGCTGCTGTTTAGAACTACTAGTAAGTCATTTCATCATCATCTTATTACTTTGATCTATTTATCTGGTTTATTTGCCTTGAGCACTCAAGGGTTTGCAGCATCCCAGGATAGCCCCAGGCCCATCCCCTACACCATCGACAGGAATGGTGCTGGTAGCAGACATGGAGTGGGACATTTCTTAGCTCAGGAGGAAAAGGAGGGTATCAGAAGCTGGAAGGACCCTGGCCCTGCTGTCCGAGAAAGTCTGGGACTGCTGGACCCACGGAAATCATTTGAATCTCATTTTGTCCACACTTCCCTGTCCTGCGCTGCTCCTCTCCTATATATCCCTATCTCATGGACAGCCTGTTCTGTCATTTCTGTTGCTTTCTTTCATATGACTAGGTAGAAAGCAGTAGTTGTTTTGACCAGCCTAGAAGGCACATGGTGACCCTTCTCTGTAGGCGCATGGAAGCTCACCAAAAGATGAAGTTTATGCACAAGCTCACTCACACCCAGACTGTATCACTGCCATTTCCCTTACCCACAAGACCTGAGAATAGACTCCAACACACTTGTGGGGCCAGAGGCTCCTGAGGCTGTTCAGCCGTAGGAAACAGTAGGCTGACCTGTAACTAATTTATTGATCTTGAAACATGTTAGGCAATGCCTGATCTCCTCTGGGTGCAAATACCCAGTAGCCTCTTTTGTTTTGTAAAGATACAAATAAAATTTCAGAACTCAGTGAAAACCACTGGACTGATTTCCATGAACTTCACATACTATTTCGGTCTATCCCACTTTTACTGCCTACACCCCTCCTTGCTTCAATGTTACCTTGACTTTCTTCTTGACTCCAACATCCCAAACCATTTCTCCTTTCAGGCACAGAGCTAAAGTAGCTTTGAGACACCGGCTATGGCAAGTGATTGCAAGGAAATGACCTCTTTCTCCTGGGTGCACTCAAAGAGTAAGATCAATAAAACAGCATTACGTAGAGTATCTATTTCATGATTAGCAATTTCACTCAGCTCAGTAAAAATACAGCAAAAAAGATTAAAATAAAACAGGAGGGAGCTGATAACAGATAGGACTGCAAAGAGATGACCAACACATGAAGCTCCAAAAGCTAGAATTGCTGGCTTATCAAGATTCATCAGCTTATGAAGCCTTTTAACGTCTTGCAGTTGATATCCCTGAAGTTTTCTCTGAGCTTGTGTTTTCTTCCAGTACCCTCCAGGTTACACTCACTGAATGGCTTGCTCTAAATTGGCCTTTTCAGCAAGGAGAGGAGAGAAAGATTTGAGATTTCTCTCTTTCCATGGACTTTCTGTGTGCTTTCAGCCATTTCTTGCTCTGTATGTGAAGCAAAGGCACAGAGGACTTGTGGGGAGCGCAGAGAAGTCTTGATCTGGAGACATGATTTATTCTTCTTGTTCTTCTCTGAAAAGGATAAAAGAGGAGAGGTGGCTCTATAGGCACTAAGGTGGAAATGTTTTCCCAGTCTAAATAGCCGTGGTTGCTACAACACACACCAGTAGGTGGTCAGAAGGTCTGATGTACCGTATATAGTGCAGATGTGGATTATTTTCACTTGTAATAAATGACCAGGACTGTTTATTCAGGCTAGCCACTGGACAGGGACAAAGCAGGATAGGATTGATTTCCCTTGCTTGGCTTCAGATGTCAGGAATGGATGCTCATGCACTTTGGAGCTGCCCCATATCCTCCAGAGACCTGCTCAGCTGCAGAGCATCCCACCACAGACAATCTGTGGCTACACCCCACAGAACTTGGGTGGACATCAAGGTCTTATTTCCTCAGCTGGCAAAGTTGTTATGTATGTGTGTATATACAAGTGAGCATGTGGGTATAACTGTACAGCTCTGACTCATGCCATAGCATTGTTAAACAGCCTTGGATCATCCCACCATAAGATCACACTGCAGAGTACCAGCTTCATCCCAAATTCATTTCCCACCACGACTGGTGTTTCTCCATCAGGCTTTCACCACCACAATGAAGCATGTTTGTTGTTGTTTTGGGGTTTTTTTGTTTCATTCCTGGGATCAGATTTTCTCTGTGATTTGCCTTAGCCTCATCATAGAAACCACAAATCTCAAGGGGTCAGAGCTTTCTGCTGGCGTAAATCAGTGGTGTTCCTGTGGAGTGAAGACAGGCCAAGAGAATCTCATCTGATGTCAGTCAGTGTCACTGCAGGGAAATAAGGAGAGCCAGAAGGTAAATTGG
>WYDI02020511.1:0-19382 GCA_009867235.2 Psittacus erithacus | reverse complement strand
AACCGGCGCTCAGGAGATCGATGCGAGAAGAGGGCGGTGGGGAAAGAGAGGGAGGGGAAGGGAAGGGAAGGGAAGGGAAGGGAAGGGAAGGGAATTTATTCTCAGCAGCCAGCTGCAAAGGGTAGCAGTGGTGTCCCCAGAGGAGCATCCTTCTCTCCAGTGCATGAAGTGCTGACAATTAAGATGCCTTTGATGATATTGCTTGTTCTGATTTATGATGCTGTTAGTGCTGAGTGGAGTATGTATAATCAGATGCAGGTGGCAGTCATGTCCCATGAGAACCCACCACCGTAATGGTATTTGGGCTGGCAGGTGCGAGGCCATGAGCAGTAGGACAACAGTGTGAAACCTCAGGGAAAGACACCGCCTGAGAGGCACTGAAAAACTGCCTCAATAATTAACAGAAGGATTAAAGAGTTAGAAGCAAGAGAGGCTGCAAAACTGCAGGTGAAAGGCCATCAGCTTCACAAAGGCACTTAGAACACTGCGCAACAAGGGCTGGGATTTCACCATAGAGATCAAAGGCACCCCAAGATCTAAAAAAATTGTATTACCCAGTGATTAAAAAATATGGAATTTCAATATTATATTTTCAACTGAGGTTGTAACATATAGCAATAAGCAAAATAAATCAGCCATACCCATCTCAAAAATTGTTTTATAAGCAAACCAAATTAAAAACAAAGCTTTGGATAGATTAAGAAAAGTACACATGAAGCAAAGCTACAAAGGCTTAATCCAGAGGCCTTGTGAAATCAGTGCAACACTTAGGAACACTGTATTGCAGGGCTACAGAGTAATAAATGTGATACAGTCAAAAGCAAGGCAAATGTAATATATAATTAGAGGTATTTACGGGGGAAGTAAAAATCTATTAATGGCAGGGCAAAACTTCAGACAAGATTTCCTGGGAAATGTGTGCAAATTCTTTTCAACATGTTAATAAATACTAATTGAAATGCAAAAAAAGTGTTCCTTGGGTAATCAAATGAATGAAGAGCCTATATTGCACAAGTAAAAGGGAAGAGTTTGGCTTGATTATGCTAATAAAACAAAAACTAAGAGGGATGTGATTGCTTTCTATAAATACAGGTGAGAGAGAAGGATGTATGAGGGTGTGTGCAGCAAAGGAGGGCAGGAAAGAGAGCTACCTGTGGAACACAATCTTGGTACAACAGCTAGTGAAAATGATGTATTTGAAAAACAGAACAAAATGCCCAGCTCTTGGGGCTGTGGCATTTGGGAACAGCTTTTCAGGAAGGATTACAGGAACAAGAAAATCTAACTTCCTCTGAAAGGCCATTATGTGCCAGAACTTCATGGAACACTGCACTGGCCTCACTGCTGCATACAGACCCTTCCAGGCCACAACTTCTCAGCTCCTATGACAGAGGAAAGAATGATTTTTACAGTGACAGCTAATGAGAGTTCACAGAAATTAGTAATGAGTGAAGGGTTGAGCAATGGGTCCCCATAGTAACAGGGCAGGTTATAGAAAAGATTTATCTGATGGAAGTTAATGAACCCATTTCTGATGTTACCCTTCAAATTACTTTGGGTCATAATGCCTTTAAAATATTGCCTGGGAAATTGTTTGATTCATTTGGGTTTGGATAGTTTGCCTCAGTTTCTACCTGGAATTAGAATAGATTTTTTTTTTATTATTATTATCATGTATTTAATCAGATTAAAACTTAAAAAAATGAAATAAAAGTTTTAATGATTTTGTTTGAGTTTTAATGTTCCCATGTAAACACTTTTTTATTTACTTAAAATTACCCTTTGAGATTTCAGTAATTATACCACAACATTTGCATTTCAATTTTATATTACTTAATTATCTATAACTTTCTGACCTATCATGATAACATTTTCACCAGTCTATTCTATTTTATTCTGACTTTTAACTTATTGAGAACATCCATTTGTTACTACCAGGTGACAGGGATAATCTTCTGTTCTTTTCAGGTCACTGTGCTTCCTGACTTTGACACTGACAGAAATTACAGGAAATTGGAATTTCAGGTCTGGTTAAAAAATATTCGTTTAAGCTATAAGTTCTGTCACTATGCAATAATATCTCAAATCTTATGGCTAAACCAAAATACAGATTTAAAAAGAATATAAAAAAAATAGGGCTTCTGAGATGAGAAATGAGAGACTTGGGCAATGCTGTGTCCTGCTTCTGGCTGGGACAGAGTTTATTTTCTTCCTAGTAACCAGTTTAGTGCTGAAGTTTGAATTTAAGGTGAGAATGATGGTGCCACACTGATGCTGTAGCTGTCACTGAGCAGCGCTTACACAGAGTCAAGGTCTTTTCTGCTCCTCACACCACTCCACCAGCGAGCAGGCTGGGGGTGCACAAGAAACTGGGAGGGGACACAGCAGGGACAGCTGGCCCCAACTCACCCAAGGGATATTCCACCTTATATGATGCCATACTGAGCAATAAAACTGGGGGGAGTTGGCTGGGGAGGGGGGATGGTCCCCTGCTCAGGGACTGGCTGGGCATTGGTCAGCAGGCAGTGAACAATGGTACGGTGCATAATTTGTTTTGTATATTCTTTTATGAATATTATTATTTTCCCTTCCTTTTCTATTAAACTGTCTTTGTCTCAACCCACAACTTTTATATTTTTTCTCCTTTATCCCCTGATTCTCTTTCCCACCCCACTTTGTGAAGTGAGCAAATAGCTGTGTGATGTTTAGGTGCCTTCTGAGTTAAACTACAACATATGGGATATGGAAAACACAGGCAGACAGGTAAGGAAGATTCATGGTCAGAAATTGATTCTACATTTTAATATGTAATGATCAAATCATGCAAGTATTTTATGGCATGCTTGCTTTTGGCACTGAATACCAAATTGTATTTGAAGTGACAAACTTAATATTATCAGTATGGGAAATAGTGTGATGTAGAAAAGAAATAATGTTTCTATTAGTGCAGAGCTGCATTCACACATTCTGATTTAATAAATAATGCATTTCCAATATAGCCATGTTGCCCTGTTGTAATACAGCTGCTATAATAAACTAATAAAAAATAAATAAGAATTTATTGTATCATTGTAAATGACATGCAAAAACTCCATACTAAAATATCAACATTTACATGTGACTTTTAAGCCAAATATCCTGGAAATTTAGTTTTACTGATAGTTTTCAAAAGATTAAGCACTTCTTTTTTAGAAATAAATTATCAAACTGTCAATTCTTCATGACATGAATTTTTAATTTGTTTCACATTTGATTTACATGCTTCCTAAAGAGCTTTTCTGAATCATTTTTGCTAGGGTACAGGATTATTTTCTTTTATTTCTTGGTAAAAGATGATTTCAAGTACGCAGATGTAAAACTGTATAAGCTCATATAATACATTTCCCTTTTGTTGAAGCACGACTTGTTTAATCAAGGTTTTCTTACTGTTTGTAGCTTACCTTTCATATCACAGCACCCATAGTGGGTTTAATTTTCAAAGTATGAGCTCAATTTCAGCGAAGTATCCATGAGTTTTGCTATTTAAGGTATTTATCTGTCCTTTTTTCATTTTTTATAGTATTTTAGCTCCTCTTTCAATAAAAAAAAGTTAGTGTTTCTGTAACACTAACCTACTTAGAAATAGGTTAACACTTCCCATTTAAAAATAGGAAATAAATAACAGGGAGATTTTAGGAGTTGCAGAAGATCAGATAGAAAATTTCTAGTAGAGACAGAAAATGAAGTTCTCAATTATTCCAACCTGCCTTTAGTAGTTACAGAATCATAGAATCATAGAATGGTTTGGATTGGAAAGGAACTTAAGATGATCCAGTTCCAACACCCTGCCACAGGCAGGGATGCCTTGCCGGCAGGGATCATGTCGCCCAAGGCTATCCAACCTGGCCTTGAACACTGTCAGGGATGGAGCATTTACCACTTCTTTGGGCAGCCTGTTCCAGTGCCTCACCATCCTCACAGTAAAGAACTTCTTCCTTATATCTAACCTGATATAAAACTTTCTTTATGGGTTAATGTATTTCCTTTACCCTACCCTTTACATACATGGAACTTGTCACTGTTGTCGCCTGTCTCCTAAGTCACTGTGTTCTGCTGGGTGAAGAGAGGGAATCATCTCTAACCTGTGTCCTGTCTGCCTGACAGGCCTGGGAAGGCAGAGTGCAGGTCCAATAGTCTGTCTCTTTCTTGCAGTCCTTGACACTCCTCAACCCACTCACCTTCTCCTGGAGCTCTGTCACTCCGTGGAGGAGTTATGGGTGTACATCCCTTAGGGAAGCTCGCCGCTGACAGTAAAAGCAGGGCTCACCCTGCAACCTGGCACTGGGATGGGAGTGTATTCCCAATGGAACTCAGTTTGGGTACCTGAGTCAGTCATGGTGGATGCTCAGGGAGGGCATGGCCATCTGTAGGGCAGTTACCATTGATCCCTGCTCAAGCCAGCAGCGTTGCAGCGCTCTCACAATGCCCTTCCTCTGCAGGCTGCTGCACCATGCTCTGTTTGCCTGCCATGGTCACTGGCACTCCCCAGGGGCTTCTTCTACATGTGTGTGGGCTTGTCTGACATTGCTCCTGACCCTGCCCAGGTACCATTAGCCACTGCTGTGAGAGCTGCCAGCTCCTAGAGCCTCTCAGCATCCCTCAGGTTATCCCACTGCGCACTGTGCTTGAGCGCTTCACTGCTGATAGCGCCTCAGCTCTCTGTTTGCCTCAGGGAGTGTTCAGTAAGAGAGCTCCGGGTTGTTTTCTTACCTCTGAAGTATGTTCAGCCATGTTGTCTCTTTTAAATAATCCAATTATATTTCTTTTTTTCTTTTTTTTTTTTTTTCCTTTCTTTTTTATTCTTTTTCTATCAGGAGCTTTGATGGCTATGACTTTAATGTCTCAGGTAAACAAGAGGACATTTTATATACGCTTCCTTTGCTTTTAGGTGGTCTTTGTGCCTAAATTTTCAATAGAACACTCTCAAGCTTGTATGAGATTAGATTTCTTACCTGAATAAAAATTGGACCCAAAAGTAGTTCTTTTTCCACTGCTTTTTGTTTCTTCCATCAGGAGTTAAACTCAATTCCAACCACAGACTTCCACTCTAGCATTTTGTGAAGTACATACCTAAATATGCTTTTGGCATCATGCACATGTCTGCACTTTATTTATTTTTCTTCCAAGACAGCATAATCAATAATTTATTCCTTTATAATAATTTGCCTCTTGCATGTTTCGCAAAAAAAATTATGCAGTGTATTTTACAGTCTTATCATCAGTGTTATGGCATGGATTTCTGTACAGACCCTTCATGACTCTTTTATGGCACAGAGATCTGTTCAGGCACTCCATGTCTCTGTTAGCTTTAGATGGCTGTTTATAGCTGTGCTGTTATCTCTATACTGGCAGGGCTACCCAGCTATGAGCAAATAAAGCAGTTCCCTCAATGCCATGTATGAAATACGCTGTAATATCCCTAACAATGGCAAAAAGATAATTTTTGGTACCAAGGTTGTTAAGGCCTGGAGAAATGCCACAGAAGAGATGAAGGCACACAAATGTGCTGTTTCTCTTGAGTTTGAAGGGTTTTAGTGACTTGGCCATGATCAAAACAAAGTAGTGCCAGTGGTGAGAATAAAACATGATGTCTGCCTTAAGGTGACTTTGGAGGGAAGAGGTTTTTGTGGCAGCACAGGTATAACAGGCAATGATAAGGAATGCCAGCCCAAGCTTTGCCATATAGAATCATAGAATGGATTGAGTTGAAAAGGACCTTAAGAGCATCTAGTTCCAACCCCTCTGCCTTGTGGGATTTGGATCAGAAAGGCAAAGGGGCAGTTGCGTAGGCAAGCATCAGAGATGAGAAAAGAGGAAGTATGATGTGAACTGAATGCTGACCTGTGACAAAACCAGGAACCCAGGGGGAGATCAGAACAAACACTGCCTTAAAATACAATGGAATAAGCATAATTCCTCTTACTAGGCATTACGTTTAAATGGATCTAAGTTAGGTCACAGCACAGGCAGCAACTAATTTGTTATTTTTCATGCTTCTTCATCTGAAGCTATTTTTAGTGTATGCTGTATCTCTACTAAGGTGATGCCCCATTTGATGAAGCCTTACATGGACAAGGATGGACAGGACTTACAGAAGAAGTACAAGATAAGGGTGTGCTTCATACTTGAAACTTAAAAGAACCAGACAGGCAGCTTTATGCCCACCAAAGTCAAAGGGAATTTCACAACACAATTGTTAGCCTGATAGAGATGAGGACTCACCCTCACTCCATGCCCATGTGGTGGCAAATGCCTCTATATGAAGTGCCCCTGGCCAGTACCAAGCATAGCTTTACTTGTTCTGTTTTTCTCGTGTTTAATCTGCATATTTTTATTCTTTAATTTTAAGCTTAAAAGGAAGAATTTTGGATCATAAGATGTTTATTTTCAACAACTGGTATCAGCACTGAATGAAACTGAATAAAATTTGTGACACTTTTATGCTTCTAACAACATCTTTGCAGTGAAAAAAACCAATATGATGAGTGAAGCAAAGGTTGACACTGCATAGATACAAATACCTGAATCTATTTGTCCAAAACATACGTGTGAGAAAGAAGGCGATTTGTTTGTGATGTGTGAGATTAATATCCCTGACCCCAAGAAACTGAGGGATAAGAATCAGATGATGATGATTAATGTTATGCAAACTATTTTACAAGCCAACCAAGAACAGTGGAAATTGCTTTTCTTCCATATGGGAAGGGTTATGACAAATCAGGGTGGGGTTTTTTTCCCTATTCTTTGAAGTCTTGCATTTTTCTTTATGAAATGAATGAAAAATAAACAAAAGAAAAACCAAAACCCAACACTATTGTCTCTTCCTATCCCCTACTTCCATATCTTTCTTGTATAAGCAAAATTGTCTGATTCATTGCGTTGGGAAAAGGATTAACTTAAAATTAATGTTGATGCTTAATGTAATTCCACTGTCTCTGTTCTACTGGTAGAATGAAATAATCAGAAAAGGGAATATATGGAATATATTTGACATTTTCATGCAAAAACTCATGTTCTTTTCCTTTTAAAAGAAAGAATATTGTGCCATTGCTGGACAGGAATCCTCAGGAGGGTGACTGAATGGAAGGTAACATAAATACTTTCAGATATCTGAACATCCAAACATTTGATTAATGTTGATTCATGCCACCAAAAAATGCTTCCTCATCTGCCAGTGCTACTGCTATAAAGTAGGTCTCTAGGAACCAGATTCCTTAGAAAGAAATGCCCCTCCGCTGTATTTACCTAGCTTTTCCTTCAAGAAGAAAAGAGAGTGAAAATATATAAGCCAGAAAGGACCACCTAGTGTGATGAAAGGATGAGATCATTTTAGGGTATTTTCTATCCTTCTCCTGAGTGAATATTTTTGCATGCTATGTGAATGTGTGGTGGAAATGCTGTTTCTGTTAAAAGCAAATATTTGTGTCTGCCTCGAATTGTTACTCAATGAGAAATCATATACCTCCCTCATTGCCTGCATTATGTTTTTACAGTAGAAAACAGCAGTGGGAAATGACTATTGATTTGTTGCACAATTTCTTCTTGCATTTCTACTTCATCACATTTATATACTACATAACCTGTGTGTGTATTCCTTCTTGGAACATTATAAGACTTCTTTATCAGTTCTTTCTCTTAGCCCCAGAGCAAAATTCATCGGAATATTAAACAAACAAGTCAGTGTTTCAAGTAGATTCACTTTCCAAGGGATATCTGTAGAGCATACCAACATAAAATATAATGGTCAGGTGCTCAGATGGTCTAACTCACCATAGTCTACTTAATGCTGCCTCCGTATTAACTTACATAAGTGGGTATGTTTTGCCTGCAGACCATTAATAATGCTAATTTACATGAAAACAAAGCTAGTCCTGAAACTGTAAGTAAGACAGTTTCTAGTGGAAACTGCAGCTTTGTGAATTGCTGAAGTCAAATGGTCCCATCTGATAGACTGGCTTATTTCAACAAGATTGTGTTAAAGTAAATTAGGTGAAAAAATCTGAATGAAGATAAGGTGCAAAATCTCATAAAGTCAGCATAATACTACTACAGATCAAGACAATTCCTTTGTCAGTGGTCAAAGAGGAGCAACCATTGACATGGCTTATCTTTCTCTTCTTGCCCCTTGGAGATAAAGTGATGCGAAGCAAAAAAGAAATTGGAGTAATGATATTAACGGATCATGGTTGCTATATGAGCTACAGCTGATAAATGACCTCAGTTTTGCCATGCTTCCCTTATAAAGGTGTATCCCTCAATATCCTGTTTTAAGCACTTTTTTTTGAGATCCAATGATGCGTGCATAAGTGTCAATGAAGACGGCAATATCCCTGATTTGCCTCTAGGCTTGGACATCTAACTGAAGTGCAATATTGACTGCCTGGGAGTAAATGATGGGAATCTTGAAAGCTGACACCTATGACCAAAGCATTTAATACGACTCACTTTTTACACAATGGCCAGGCATTTTTCCCTGCCCAAGGAAAGGCTACTGTAATTGGCTGATGCTAGGAGTGTGATCCTCTCAATGCATGCGAGGAACAGCTGATATGTATTTGTTATTTTCTTTTGTAGAGGGTAGGAAGGAGAACTGATACATTCCAAGCTCCTCAGTGGGTCTATGGGGGTGTGTTTGCAGAAAGTTGTTCAGAAATAGGATGATCTGGTCATGTACAAACGCACAATGGGACATATGTACACAACACGACTGCTCAAAAAGGAAGTCCCTTAGTAACATGCTATGTAGGCTGCACAGCAGCTTCTGCTAAATGAATCCAGGGAGAGTCAGAAAGAAAGAAAGGTTTGGATTTATGTGCCTAAATGCTCAATAACACCTAGCCCTAGAGGTTTTGTGAACATTGTAAGGAGGTTGGTGGAAGGCTCTTTGCAACCTTATTGTCCTTGTCTTGCTCTTCCATGCAGGAAACAGCCACTGTATAGTACAAAGAAGGACAGAACTTTGCTGAACTTTTCTCACTAAAGAATAATGTAGTGAGATCTCGGGAGAGGAAATGCTGTCCCCATTTCCTGTTCCTTAGTTTCTGTTACCCATTTCTCCTAAAGGCTTATACTGAACCCCCTGAAGATTTTTGTGGAGGGGTGAAAACAGCATCCTCCTCCATTTCTGCAGTATCTTTTGAGCAAAATCCTCTGTTTCTATCTAGTATCTACATAGTAGACCTATGTATCAGACATCTATCAAGGCCATCAGAATGCTTTTGAGTGGAAGAATATTAGTTTTAGGTACTTCACAGACAACTGAGAAAGTGCAAAAGCTGCTGTAGAAACTGAGGAGGGATTTGATTTTCAAAGGTTCTCAGGAATTTGGAGCCTTATTCTAAATCATATTCTCTTCATCACAGTCTATGTAGATAACAGAATCATGACCCTGCAGTCCCTCAGATCTCGTGATGTTAAACTCCACTTGCCCTTAGTAAAGTCTACAGGATTTTTCTTGCTCACACGAAGGCAGAATTCAGATGTAGGTATGGAAAGAGAGAGATAAGGAAAAATTTTAATCAAAATATATAAGAAGATGTTTTTGGAAGAGATGGCACTTGATATCTTCAGTATGCTTATTTCTAAGCACTGATTTTTTGTTTCTCCTTAAGAAGGTGTAGAAACAGAAAGCTATAACTTTACTGGGCCAAATTCAATTGGGGATTTTATTTGTCTCTTCCATAGATGCAAGCAAGTGCATCTGAAGTGTCTGAAGTATATTAATGGATTAGTTAAGACAGAACACAGCTGGTACTAACAAGATAACCAAAAGCCTTTCCCTAGATAATCTCTAGGCAGACATATTAAGTTACTAAAAAATAAGAAAGACAGAAAACACCACAATTTTAAACATTTAGCATCCTTGAACAATATGCTTATTGCTTATTAATTATACTGAAGAGATATTACTGATTAGTTTAATAGGAAAGATCACAAATGAAATTATCATAAACAGAAATCTAGAGTAAATCCCTCAGCTACCTAGTTTTCTATGCGTGAATAAAATACAAAGATCCATCCTGGGCTAAAACATATATGGCAATATGATGATAGTAAAATTGTCTGTATGGCAATCTACTGACAGTAGCATTTGAAATGTGTTCTCTGTCTATAATATCATTTCAGGATATAGAATCATACAATCATAGAATCAACTAATTTAGACAAGAAACAAGAAAGTGTAGAACATGAAAGGTAAATGTTCTGATTTCCTGGACAACAGAAGAATAACAATGATATTACAAGCAAATCATTTATTCCTGAAAAAAACTGGAAAAAAAATTATTTCCCAAATGCTTTAGTAACGATGAACCATTCTGTTTATCAGTGTTAACAATAAACCTCAATATTTAGAGGCTTCCGCATTAGTCTTCCCCAGAAGATCAGCTCTACAAATGAGACTCGACCCTTTGTTAAAGAACTGACAATCTGACATTAAGTATAATCTGAAGAAGTAAATAGAATATGAATTTGCAATTAGCTAAAATAAGCAAGGGATCAAATGTTTGGATTAAATTAGAAACTGGCAAAGAGTTTCAAAATTCAAGTGCTGGAATTGTTCAGAATTTGTTATTTCATTTTCTTTGGAGTAGGAACCAATCAAACTTGAGGTATTTTCATATTCATGGTATGAGTTGGGGATAATCAGTGTTATGTTTAAGCAAATATTGCCTGACTAATATGATCTCTCCAATTAGAGATTTATAGAGCTAATAATGAGATTTGCATCTCCTGCATTTAATTTAAACATTTATGTGAATTCTAAACAACACCAAAAAACAGGCCTCCCATATTTAGCAGAAAAAGAGATTTAGGAGTCTTAAAGTGAGCAAAAATTTCTTAAGACTGTGGGGAAGAACAGGAACAGGAAGCACAAAACGTGTCAGAAATCCTAGCCCTTCAGGGAGTTTTGACTTCAAGAGAAGTATCTCCAATCAAACCTTTGAATTCAGTCTTCAAAGTGGGTGTCTACAAGTGTTCCCTGGGAGGAATGAACCAAGTTAACTCCTGAAAATGCAGAGAAAGAAGTGTTGCTGATGCCCGGAACAGCCAAACAGAGTGGGACTCGGACCTCCCCTAAGCTGGGCACTTCTTTTGATAGCTGCATATTAAAAAATGAGTTGTATTTTATGTTGGGGATGGGAAGCATTACCCATTCATACCTGCTACTTGCTGTATTTATAATTGCTCATGGGAGTGAGTCCCAAATGTGCCTCCATGTCTGAAAATGCGTAGGCTGTTTTACATAGATGCTTTTGATTTATCATAGACTGCTTTAGGTTGGAAAGGACCTTAAGATCATCCAGTTCCAGCACCCTGCCATGGGCAGGGACACCCCACACTATACTATGTCACCCAAGGTTCTGCCCTTTTTGTTTTGTTATTTAAATGTTACAACTCTTCAGACACACTTACAAGAGCAAGTCTTTTCAGATATTGAGACAAATCTCTGCCTAATTGTGGGATCTCAAATGAATAGGAAGGGCTACCTCTACCACAATGCAGACTTTTCCATGTAAAATGAACATAAAGTTTTGGGACACAATGAATTCAGATGGACTAGCTCTCTGCTATTTTTCAGAGTAGAAGGCTATCATTAACAAACATATAATTTTTAGTCTCATTTCCAAATCTATTTTGTCAACAGCAAGAAAACCTCTGTTCTGTTTTCCAAACAGTCCCAGCCCACTGTAATTTCTTCCATCTATCTAGACTTACAGCATAGCCCCAGTTCATCAAAACACGTGTTCAGTGGATAGCCCAATTGTACTGTTTTCACAGCCTTTTTGAAAACTTAAAGCATAGCAGTCTAGGTCTCTCTGAGGAGTTATTTAACAGACACATTTTATCTCTAAATTACATGTTATCTGTGTTGTGCACATTAGCATAAGGAAATAAATTTGCAGCTTGTTATATTAGGGGCATATTGCTAGAATAATATTTACTCTTGGGACTTAAAATTCAGTCCAAATAACTTTTTCATGCTATCAAAAAAAAAAAAGAACAGCATCTTTATCAGCTGGAGGTGGGGTGAGAAAAACACCCAAAACAACAGGTGTTAAGGATTTAATTACTTTTTTGCTGCACTTACAGAAACTGTGTGCCTACCACATGAAATTCTAATGAGCTATTGACAATTACTGTCAGGCAGCTAGAAGCATAGCACCATAAAATGGTTTAGGTTGGAAGGGACCTTAAAGCCTATCTAGTTCAAACTCCCTTGCCATGGGCAGGGACACTTTCCAACTAGAAAAGGTTGTTCCAAGCCCTGTCCAACCTGTCCTTGGCCACTGCCAGGGATGGGGCACCACAAACTTGGGGAAAACTGTTCCAGTGTCACACCACCTACATTGTACAGAATTTCTTCCTAATATCTATTCTAAATCTATCTTCTGTCAGTTTAAAGCCATTTCTCTTTGTCCTATCCCTACATGCAGCTGTAAAAAGTCCCTTTCAAGCTTTATTGTAGGCCCCCTTTAGGCACTGGGACATGCTCTTATGTCTCCCCGGAGCCTTCTCTTCTCCAGGGTGAACAGCCCTAGCTCTCTCAGCTTGTCTGCAGAGGAGAGGTGCTCCAGCTCTCTCAGCACCTTCGTGCCCCTCATCTGGACTTGGTCTTTCTTGTCTTGGGGACCCAGAGCTGTTCAACACACCATGCTTTTTATATAAAAAAATAGTGGTATAAGGCTGTTTAGGTGTTGTTAGGTGTTTAAAGCTGTGTCCTTAATTCAGGACACATCCCTGAATTAAGATCTAGGAACTAAACGCAACTCATTCATCTTAATAGCCCACACAGCTTGGGCCAAAACTTGAGGAAGTTACAGCGGAGTTTTATCACACCTAGCTCTAGTGTTTATTCATATATCTGAGTAGGTCATCTTAACCTCCTTCTGATGAGAGTAGAGAAGTTTCCTTAGGTAGTTATCTCTACATTAAATATTTACTGATGGGTGAGGTAAATAAAGGCTGTGGAAAGGTCTGAGGCCCAGAAGCAGGTTGTTTATCTGCAGATGCTGTCTAACTGATCATGCTGGATAGTTCTTTCTAACATGAATGTAGGAAGTACTGTAGTAGAAATGCAGAATGACATTATGGCACATAGGAATAGATTAATCTCGTACTTCTAAATGCAAGTGGTTCAGTTTGCTTCTCTGATTCATTTACCAAATGAATTCTCTAAGGTAACAACAGGAATTTCCACCTGAATGTTTTACTTGCCATGTGAATTCTAAAGCCAAGTTTGGTGTTATAATCATTGCATAATTTTTAATATTTTTATATTCTTATAGGACACTGTTCAGATTACAAAGCTTCAAATAGGGATGGAGAATCCATTTAAACTTTACCTTATTTGCAATATCCATGGATTTCCATAAATCCCAGATGATCTCTTTGAAATCAGTGTGGGAATTCAGTGATTACCAACAGTGCTGAATTAACTTTACATTTATATTTTAGACAATAATTTTCCTGCAGTCTCAGCTTTTCAGTAGACACTACTTATAAAACAAAGTTCTTTCAACTTAAAAATGTTGACTGCTGAGCTCACAGAAATGAAGACATGTCCACTAACTCTCTTCCTCCCTGAAATGTAATTCAGCAAATGTTCTTTTTCCTAGATTGAATGATTCTTGGGACTAAACACAAAAGAAACTGCCCTATTTATCTTTTTATTCTACAACTAAGTTGTCTGCTGGCTTTGTTTCATTTAGAGAATAAATCAGAACTAGGGAGTATTTCTAAAATAGACAAGCATGAGGGTCAGAGAACTATCATTTGGACTTACAGGCATAAAAATCCACATTATTTAATGCAGGTATGCTAATGTAACCCAGTCTATGCAGTCCTGTGCTCAAAAGGGAAAAACACACAATGTGGTCTTGTAGCTATAATTAATGAGGAACCTTTTAGCGAATATCTGTGCTGAAATGCCATGAGTTTCAGAATGGGCGTAGTAGTATCTACAAATTCAAGCCTTATTTTAAGCCAAGGTCAGAATCTCCTTTCCAATTTGAATTTTTTTCCAAAACACCTGCATAGATCTGTACTACATCATCTTATACGGATGATGAAACTAAAAGAGAACAGCTGAGTGTCCTTTGCATAGAATGTCCTTTGGTTATTGCATCCCAGCAGGTTATTTTGTTTCTGTACATGTTGTGAGGGATTAAGCACCAACAGGGAATGTAGAATTATCATAAATTTTATTAACTCTTGTGGTCCCACTCTCTTTGAGATGAGTTCCTGAGATGAGAACAAGTCTGATGTGAAAACAAATAGAATAATACCCATGTTAGAACACATCAATACTGATTTATTCAACAATTCTTCTGCATTTTATGCTTTAGAATATGACTCTATCTCTGAAGTAGCAATAGCAGAAATGCCCTGTCTGTGTGAATTTTTGCAAGTGGGCTGTGTGGATACTTATAGTTTTAGATATAGAAATAGCTACCAGCAAAGAAGAGGAAAGGTACGTGCCAATAAGCTGGTGCTTGGAAGTTCCTCAAGGACTGGAAGTCCTTGTCATTAGTAGTCATGTTTAATCTTCAAGAACTGATGAAATCAGCACACCACAAGCCTACTCAAGCTGTAGTAGGCCAGAGGCACCCAGTAGCATCACAGCTGGGTTATGGAACTGAGGCTACACCCAAAGGGAAGGCAGATGTGGATGAAGAATACAGAGTTGCATAGACAAATGCTAAAATAAGCACCCTTGTAGGACACTTTCTAAAAGATGAACTAGTCGCCATGCAAGTTAGCACAACCGTGCTTCTGAGGAGGCAATTGCTGTTGTTAAGTTGTAATTGAGACTAATGAGGTGCAGTTGAGCTACAAATAAGAGGATGTGCTGTGTTATCCACTAGTTTTCCACTAGTTACCCACTATTAATAATAACAGTTTAGCTCTATTAATAATAGCTTAATTAAAAAAGGTTAGATTTCTGAATGAGGTAAAGGGAATTCACTCAATCTCCTTCATACTTAAGACAGGCAAGAGGTAGTACAGCAAGTGGGTAAGGCACTCTGCAGGATAACAGAAAACTGGCTTCTATGTGCATGCTGTGTGCTAGATGTGTATGCAAGTAGTTACTAGAAAACTTTATATCAGAACAATCTATAGCTTAGTAGATAAATTGCATTTTGGGGTGATTTGGTTGACAGCCCTAAAAGAAAAGCCCTGCCAAGATTCCTTTTGTTTGCTTTTCTTTTGGACATGGACCAGCTGAGAGCAGTAAGCACAATAAAGAGTTTATTTGCCCAGATCCAGAACAGTATTCTGGTTTGTGAATCCAAACCTCATCTGCAGCACCAGAAATGTTCCCTAAATATGAAGATATACATATTCTTTACGTATACAGTTACGTATGTTCTTTGATGACAATGTGGATTCAAGAACTTTCTTCCCTGCATGACTGTACATCATTTCATCCATATGAATGGAGTTGTGGGCTATAAAATGAATTATAGATTGTATTTAATAATAAAAATACCAGACCCCCATCCCAGAAAGTGCAATGTTCCCAATAATGAGATGAGAATTGAAAGTGAATCCTGATTGTAATGTAGTACCAACAACTGCTGCCCTAAGGCCTTGGGTACTATAAATACCAGAATATCAGCAATAAAATAAAGTCTACTAGTTTGGAAGTTCTTTCATCAACTCTTGCTGCTACTTCACAGGTACTACTTATCTTAGAAAATAACAGTTGTTAAAAGTCTGCTGTGTTTTGTTTTCTTTTTAAGTGATAATCATCTGATCTGGTAGCAATTGTCTGATGGAATGTTTGTCCAAGCGTAGCATTAAATAAGCCAGAGCTTTTGACATTGCTCAGTAGAAACATAAGATACAATTTGTGTCTGGAGAAGCTGCTGCGCACAGTTTGATGCTTACATGGCCGAACAATGACACAGATTCAGTCAGTAATGGAGGTTGGCAATAGTTTGGAATATGGCAGTAGGAATTCAGTGCAATAGAATGTGCTGATGGCAGCTTGCTGCAAAATATGATCCAAGAGGCACAGTTCAAAGGCACAAGCTGATCTTAGCAACACCCAGGTTGGGACTGATACAGTCACTCAGTAGCATTATTCGTGTTTGGCCTGAGGCTGTTTGCTGTTCACTGGAAGAACTTCAGCATTTATTAGAATGATCCTGTATTTAACTAGCAGAAAAATGCCTCAGCTGTTAGAAGAATGAAACTTCTAAAACCACGCTACTATGAATCAGAATCATTCCAGCAATAGCTGGGCATTTCGAGTTCTCTGATGTGTGCATTATTGGCATCATAGAATCATAGAATCATTCTGATTATCAGTGTCTACTTGGCTCATTTATCTGTGCATGTAAATCTGTGTGCTTATGCTGAGTACTCACTGAGCATTCAGGAATATTTCAGTGCATAAAATTTGGCCTATCATTTTTATAATGTTAAAAGGCCACTTCAAAATGAGTAGCCCACTTCACCAAACCATCATTTTAAAAATAAAAAATAATTTAAATTTCCTATTAAGTTAAAATATTCAGCTTTCCAGACTGTGGACTACATGCTTTACTCAGATATTTATGCTGTGCCCATCTATCTGAGGACTGGCTATGATTTACGAGCAGGACGACTTACAGAGGACTCACATGATCTGCATCCCCACATGCTTGTTGCACAGCAGGAGCGGCTCAGTTACTCCCATTGCTGTTTCTTAATCACTTCATGTTGCTGCAGTAAGGAAAAGAAATGCTGTGTTGGCTTCTGCCAGTTTGTACAGTATGGAAGTGGAGGCGCTCCTTCACGAGCAACTTGGAAGTCCGCATGTTGAAGCAGCAATATGTGAGAAAGCGTTTGGGCTCATAGTTAGGTGACCCATGATGCTTAGCTTCAATCGCCATCTGTGAGTCAGGTGTATTTTGAATAGATTTCCCTACAAGAACATGACATCCAAGAGCCCAGGTCTAGAATATCTTTTTTTATTCTCAATATTAAAAATCCCCAAACAAATACAATCAAACTCCACCTCCTCAACCATCAACAAGAATAAAACACCCCTAGGCTTTTCAATAATAATTTATTGCCTTTAGATGACAACTAATAATTTCAAACTTATATTACCCCAGAGTGGAGGAAAAAACTAACTGATCCTAGACATGGGCCTAGATGAGTACCAGTAAGATAACAGACACTAACTTTCGTGTCTGCAGAGCTGTTTCTCTCACAGATTCTCACTCCTCTCCCTCATATCATTGCACAGCACAGTGGTGCTACAAACGCCATTGACAGCTTGTTTTGTCCAGTGGTAGGTCCATCTTGGAGCCAACTGGAACTGGCTCTGTGCAATATGGGGGAAGCTTCTGGCATCTTCTCACAGAAGCTACTCCTGTAGTACATCCAGCACCAAAACCTTGCCACGCAAACCGCGTCTATTATCAGTGGTACCTGAGGATGTCTCTGGTTTATTGGTACCCAGTGGTACTTCAAAGATACCAGCTCTACTTCTCAAGGATGCTGCTGGTTCACAGGCTTAGCTCCTAGGCACACAGCCTGCAGGCTGGCACGCATTTTATTGCAGTATTTTTCAGCAAATGTTTTCTCCTGTTCAGCAATCTTCCTTTTTAACCTGGTTACCTTTATGGCTGCTTCCATCAACGGTTAACATAAAAAGCAAAAGTAAACATGTAAGGGAACCCCAGATATTCCTATGCAACAGCTCTAATAAATGAGGAAAAACTTCAGTTTCTGAGATTTTTTCTTCTTTTTAAAATAGAGCAGAATTAAAAGGGTTGCAGAGGAAATTTGCTCAGAATGTGAACATCCTTTAGCTGAGGTTAATGTAGTCTTTGAAGAAACAGAAGCTGAAGATGATGAAAATTAAGTGTCTTTTTCTGAAAATGCTTACATCAAAAGGACATAAACTGAGAGAGAGCTATTTCTGACCATGAGCTCTGAAATGGACAACAAGTAATATTTACAGTTCAGGTGTAGTTTAGCATGGAAGAAAAAAAGTCATGAAATATTACCTATGGTGGTGAAGATTTCTTCACCCTCCTTTTCATTAGTCTTTCGGCACCTTGTTGTTTGTGTCCCTGAGGACACCATATCAACGTTCAAATCACCAACACTGATGAAACATTTCAAAAGGTCGGTGGGGAAAAGATAAATAATACTTAATATCATTTACAGCATCATCAATCACACTATCAAATGTTAGCATTTATCTTTATAATTTTGACACTTTTTCCTGTGTGCAAAAGGCAAGTCACACATTCTGCAAACTACTCAGTCTTCTAGATTGTGAAAAATAATCATTCTGGACAACCTGTTCCTGTTCCCTTTCTTGAAGCCCCTAAAGAATGTTAGAAAGTGGAGGCCTGAGAGCAGCGCTACGTCTCAAACTGTGCCTTCAGAGACTTAACTGACAGATTTTGATTCGTTGAAAGCAAAGAAAGTTTTATCACTGAACTGACTGCAAACCCAGAAACTCAGTTTCTAAAATATTATATTTGAATGAAACCACCAAACCACTGCTGTCTATCAGTTTCCTTTGTTGCAGACAGGGAATTGTCAGTGTGCTCAGAAACATTTTTCTTCCACTTATCCTATTTCCTCTGGAAAGCTATTATTTTGGTATTCTTTATACCTGAGGTATCTGAACATGAAAACTTTTACAAAAAATGAGCAGCAAATGTAGACAAATAAGAAGATGAGACAAGAAAACAGAGCAACCACTGATATATTGGTTACTGATGACGATGGTAGGGTAGGATCAGAATAACACATGACACAGTGACCTGCAGTGATGTAAGACAACTGACAGGCCAACATGATATCTAGAGAATACACCATGCAAGAATATTAGAAGACAGAGCACTGACTAGCCTACAGTATGTTTCTTCAAGACCATATGCACTATCTGTTAAGCTTTCTCTAATTAATTATTGAAATGTACTAATTGTGCACATGTTGTGCTTTCCAAGACAGATGTGTGCCTGACTGCAGTTATGTATTTATGTGTAACAAAATGACCCGAAAAAATCTTTCCTTCTGTGTAACATTTTAGTAGGTATCTAGTTCCTATCCAGAAGCATGATAAAACAGTAATAAATGGGAAGTTCAGGTGCGGTTAAACGATACTGTGATTTTGGTCAAGTAAAACATTATTGGCTCTTGATTTGAAGAAAGATATTTTATACATTAAATTTTAGAAGTAGCAGCTAACTGTAGCTCAGGCACCAAACTGACAAGTTAAGGTCAGTTAAGTTGGTGTAAGTCTCCATTTCACAGCCCAGAAAGCCAACCGTATCCTGGGCTGCATCAAAAGCAGCGTGACCAGCAGGTCGAAGGAGGTGATCCTG
>WYDI02020509.1:0-12146 GCA_009867235.2 Psittacus erithacus | reverse complement strand
CCCCTGTGTCCAACCTGGCCTTGAACACTGCCAGGGATGGGGCAGCCACAGCTTCTCTGGGCACCCTGTGCCAGGGCAATGATTCACAAGACATGAAGTTCATTCAGGATGTATCAGGAGATGCATATGCAGGACAAGGAAGGTCATTACTCAGGGATGCGGCAGCCTCTCCGGCCGAAGCCTTGCCCTTGCTTTAGATTCAGCACCAGAAGATGATTTGTAGGCAATGAAGGAGAAACCTCCGAGGAAAGGTGACACAGAGGGTGTGCAGAACTCCATAGTTTTTCCAACAGCCTGTTCTCAGTTAAGGGAAGACAATACAGCAGCCCAGAGGCTTTGTGGGGACAAGGAATTACCTGCTAAGGCAGGGAGTTTGAGAGCTCTCAACCCAATAGATTCCTGGTCTTCTTTAGGCCAACACTTCCTGGACAAGACTTCACTCCACAGCAGCAACTGGCTCTTTCTGAGAAGGCAGGGAATCATGTCCCGAAACCTCAGACCTTGCCAGTGAATTGCCATCAATGTCCTCCACACAAGCTACTGCCACCTACCACTGGCTGCTTTGGCTTCCTTTCCAAGCTGCTGCAGAGGTTGCTTGGCACGCAACCTGCAGAACCTCCAATGGACTCCACTGCCCTCAGGCACACAGGAGGAACTAGAGCTTTTTGTTTCCCTATTCCCAGTTCTTGGATAAAAACATGGGAATATAGAGTAAAACAGTATGGCAATAAGACATCAGCAACAGTCCCGAGTGATGAACCAAAGGACTGTTTCTTTGCAAGCAGTTCACAGATGATTTGGGCTCTTTATCCCAGGAGGATGCAGCCCAAAAGCTTGCCTCCATCCCTTCAGAGCCAAAACACAAAGAAGCTGTAATCTCTCAGTGCCCAACGGATAAGAAGCCTCAGACAGGACAAGGCAGCCCAGCCCAGGATAAAGAGCGAGCCATCAGTTGGCATCTGAGATACCATCCCAATCACACCCCTCAAACTAAAAGTAAGCTGTTCCTAAGGTCAGAAAGAAAGGGGATGTTTCTGGATCAATGAGCCCTGAATTTGTAGGCGTCATCAAGCAGTTTCCTTGTCCTCCTTGCTGCTTTCTAGTAAAACTGGGAACCTGGCTCACAAAGAAAAGATGCATTCCCCTTCTCTCCACCCATGTCTACACTTCAACACAACAATACTGCACTTGAAAGAAGAGCTCCAAGACACAATGAGCTTCACAGTTCTCTTCACTCAAGAGATAACTAAGCTACTGTGTGCTGGACCAGGGTTACTCTTAAAGCCTGTACCAACAGGAGCGTTGCCAGGAGCAGCTTTCACTTGGGAGCAGGCTCTTGGAGCAAGCCCCTGTCTGCCTCGCTTCCCATCCTTCTCCACATCCTGTGTTTTTGGTTGCATCTGAGCACAGAGACTGGACTTTTTTGGGGGGAAACATTTGAAACTCAACCCAAAACGCTCTTCAACTCACTTAACACGCTGAGACGCTAATGGAATAAGGCAGTGTTCAAGGCCAGGCTGGAGGGAGCTTGGAGCAACCTGCTCTAAGAGGAAGGTGTCCCTGCCGGTAGCAGGGGAGTGGAACTGGATGAGCTTTAAGGTCCATTCCAACCCAAACCAGGCTGGGGTTCTATGATTCAGTGACTGGACTGAATGAAGTCCTAAAGCCAGCTCCAACCAGATCCTCAGCATCATTTGCTGCGCTCCACAGAGCTGATTCCCTGTGTGGTACTTGCCATCACGAGCTCCATCCCTCTGATGAAGGCTGCTTAGTGGTCTACAAGGCAGCACGAGCCTTAACTCTCGCAATCACGCTGCTGTCAGCAGCTTACAAGGAGGTATGCCCTGTGAAATGAACTCACTGGCACTGCCCACAACTCCATGGACCTGTTCCAGGCCCAAAACATCTATTTTTTAACCCATTATCACTATATAATGTACCATAATCACATTGCATAAAGTTACCTTGCATTTTATACCCGAGTTGGGGGGTTGGTTTGCTGAACAACACGCAAACAACATTTATCTGCATTACTTCTTGGCAGGATTCGGGGTGGTTGAGTGAGCGCTTCTGGTATCGTTGTATTTCTCAAATCAGACTATGCGCTAACCTTGGGGGATGCCAAGCAGTTCAAATAGGATCACTGAGGAATAAAAGCCTCCAACCATGACCATTAAGCACAGTCCACTCAACCATCCTGACTTGCATTTTAACGCCTGCAGCATGGAACACCAAGAGAAAATATGAGTTATGAGAATGGGAATTATCAGGGACCTATTATTTATTTGTCTACTCATTTGAAATACACAGAGAGGGGAAAAAAAAAGACTTCAGCATTTATAGGAAAGCAATTAAAGCACCAAATGGATTATTTCTCTTTAAGCCTATGAGAAAATGCTCAGTGCATATTTCCTCTCTAATTTGTCTGCACTCAAGGATCTATTTTTGGAAGTCTCCCTAGACTGTATTGTAGCACCACATGTACTGTAATGGCATTTTAATTAGCCCAGAGAGCTGGAAGATGCACTGTGCATCCAAAAGAGAAGCAGCCTAACAAAATGAGAGCATCCTTCTCTTCCCTTCGTTCAGATTTACAGTCGAAATACCAATTCTGGCTTCAGTTGGAATCGGCTGCTAGAAAACCCCAGAGCATCACAACAGCCTATAGAATACAACAGAAACCTAGGAATTAAGCACTATTTACTCACGTTTTAAGTGTGGATGGTAAGAAGGAAATGCTGCAGGCAGAACAGGGGAGAGGAAGAGAAGAGACAATAAAGACATATTATAATTGGACTCTCAATATGTTAGGTTTAGGCCTGCAAGTCTAATGAATCAAACGCCCCATTGGACAAAAGCTAATCCAGTCCTGGTTATACAGGGCTGGGGTTTGTGTTCTGCTTTTGGGTCTTTAGTTATCCTTAGCACTACTACTACATCTAATACCCAAGTTAGCCACCTGCCATTGCCAGTGAGTGATAAAGCACAAAACCACCAGCAGCATGGTCTGGTATGCAGCCCATCCGTTGTAATTCTGATTTCTTTCTCCCTGCGCTGGGCACTGGTGAGGCCGCACCTCAAATCCTGTGCTCAGCTCTGGGCCCCTCACTACAAGAGAGACACTGAGGCCTGTGTCTCTCACAGGATGTGTATCTCACGAGGATGCCCACCTCGCTTCCAGAAGAGGCTGACGTAGCTGGAATGAAACCTCCTTCCTGCCCTTGACAACAGCGATGACTCCAGAGCCATTCATAGCTCCAGATGTCAGATGGAACGTATGCCTGAAGCCAGCAGCTGACCGACCACAGCACCAAATACCTTGCAAGCAAGAACTATGATGGTATCAGAAGATACTCAGTGGTAACACGTACACGAGCTTCCTACTACTTTCCTATGCAGAACACAGTAAAGATAAAGCCAACAGATCCCACTTTGGTTATCATCAAAGTGAAAAGCACATAGTAAGAAAAGAAACCTTTAATATATTACTAGGAAGTGATGAAGCTTAGGTATTTTGCTTCTAGGATGGTAACAGGAAACACTGTGGTCCCTCAAGGTGTTCACAGATTAATACCCAAATGCCAACACGCTCCTTTTCAAATGCCAAAACCATAAAAGCATTGTGCTCTGTTTCCTGTACCATTATTTGCCTTAACTCTTCACAGTGGGAGGATAACACAACTCCTACTAAACACAGAACCATAGAATGGCTTGGCTTGGAAGGGACCTGATGCACGACGACATTCAGTCTCTTCAGCAGACTCCGATGTCTCGATCCACACAACATATGGAGGCTGGTTCAAACTGAAACAGGGGAAGTTCAGGTTGGAGATAAGGCAGAAGCTCTTCCCCATGAGGGTGCTGAGGTGCTGGCACAGGGTGCCCAGAGAAGCTGTGGCTGCCCCATCCCTGGCGGTGTTCAAGGCCAGGTTGGACACAGGGGCTTGGAGCAAGCTGCTCCAGTGGAAGGTGTCCCTGCCTGTGGCAGGGGGCTGGAGCTGGATGAGCTTTGAGGTCCCTTCCAACCCAAACCAGGCTGGGATTCGATGATTCTACATCATTTTGGAAATCCACGGTAATAAAAGCATCCTTTCCATGTAAATGCAAGGAACCAAAGGGCTGTGGTGACCTCTTCATGAGATCAAAGAGAGAAAGCTCCCTGCATGTGGTCCGATATCCCACACAGACAAGGCCTTAGGTAGAGAGGAACATAAAATAAAAAGGAAGAATGACCACATTAAAGAGACAGCAAGAAATGCCCTTTTTATGTCTATTTTCTCTTTATAGCCCAAACCATCCATATTTAATGTTGGTTTTCATTCCATTCTTCTGTACCAAGTTTCCAAATCAGCTCGCTTGGTACACAGAAAATAACCACAAAGTCTAATCACAGAGAAGCTCCATCACGCACTTGTAGTAGAGATAAACCCAGCATCCTACACCCTGAGCGCTTCTTGCACCTTGGTAGTCCGAGAGCTTACTCAGTCCCACTCGAGTGAGCCAGAAACCCAAGAAACACACCTGCTTGCACCCAACACCAAACACCCACCCAGCAAATGCTGCCGACCACGACGGTGGATCCAACACCAGTGTCCCAACTGTTCCCAAACACACCCTGACTCCGAAGGTAGGAGCCAGCTCAGCCTCCGCTTGAGAACTTCAACACCTCCCATGGGCGATGTTCTCCTCACACAACCACTGATCAACCTGAACATCCAACCATGTTACTTCTCCACTTATAGGCAGAAGACATTGCTATCTCCTTTCCTACACACAGTCACAGTTAAGCACGCCATACCAGGACAGCACTGTGTCAAAGACCTGGCTCTATTTTAGGCTTAGCTTACCCAGTCCTTTCCAGCAGACTCTCTCTTGCAGCCATCAGAACGTATTGGTGGTGGGCATCCAACCCCTTCTCCTGCTTGAAGCCTAGCTCAGGGTTTCCACCCCATAAAGAATAAAACATATCATTGTGTCCATGCCTCCCAGAACGCTTGGAGGATCCCACAGGATCCCACTATGTCCTGATGTTAAATCCATCTCATGCGAGATGCTGCACACAGAACCAACCTGGTACTTTGGATGGCACTTCCCCATTACCCCAGCTCTACCAGATAGAAAGTCAATGACTATCAACAGCAGGGCACAGGAAAACTGTCCCAGTCTACCCATCCCTGATACAACATCAGTGATTATCTACCAGATTTAGACAGAATCCTGGAATGGTTCGTGTTGGAAGGGGCCTTAAAGCTTATCCAGTTCCAACTCCACCCTCACAGGGAAGAGCTTCGGCCTAAGAGCTCATCTCAATCTCCCCTCTGGCAGGTTCAAGCCATGAAGACAGCCCATATGCACTGTCTTCATGTCATCTGATGTACGGGGTTCTAAAATTTAGACTCCATGTATTTTTAAATCCCAAGGAAAGAAAAAAACCCAAACCATCACTTCAGAGCATCTAAAAGTAGATTCCACTTCCGCAGACTTGGTGGAACAGCAATTTCCCCCTTTGCAACGAAGGAGCAGAGACTCTGCTGTTTCTTGCTATAAATACAGCCATAGATATTTCTGCTGGCACGAAGCGTTTCAGTTTTCAAGGCAAGAGATTCATCGACTCTTCCGGAGAGCTCCATCCTTCCCGGCTTTTGTTCTGTCACCGAGCACACGCTCCTGGCAGGAGAGGAGGAGGGGACAATCTGCCACCATCTGCAGGGTGCTCTCCATCTGAAAAGGTGCCTGTCCTTGAGAAATCAGCACAGGCCAAGCTTCAAACTGGAATCTTATGTTCAACCAACCGGCTCTACCCAAGAGCCGCTCGGCAAAATGTTCCTTGTTCCCTGCTAAATGCAGGGAAGGGGTGTGGAGTTGCTTTGGGCTTGATGGGGCTTTTTGGGATTGGGTTGGCTGGGGGGTTTTGGGGTTTTTAGACTTTTCTATCCCTTTCTATCTTTCTATCCCTGCGGTGTTCAAGGCCAGGTTGGACAGGGTGACATGGTCTAGTGTGAGGCGTCCCTGCCCATGGCAGGGGGTTGGAAGTGGATGGGCTTAAGGTCCTTTCATAGCCAAACCGTTCTGTGATCCTCCCTGGTACGTGGATATGGTGAAGTCAGTATTCCACAATCATTGCTAAGTATTTCAACAGGAGATCAGTATTATCATTGTGAGGTCCTTCATCTGCCTAGCCAGATCCCAGGAATTTCAGCCCACCAAAAGAAGCCAACTCCACAGGATCCCCTTGGCATTCAGCAGGAGAGGTGCTTCTGGCACCCAGCCATTTCCCAATCACAGCCTATTCAGAACACATGAATTCAGGGTTGCTAGCTACACATTCCCAGACACAATGCCGCCTGAATCCAAACGAACACTCCAGTAGGCTTTCAGAACTGATTGGTGATACAAAAATGAAGCAAGGAAAGAAAAAAACACCTTGAAATTATCTGCAATTGTCAGCAAGTGGAGACCTATGAAGCAGGTTTGAAAGGCAGGAGGAGAAGATTCAATAACCTGCTTGATTTCCCCTTCTCTCCAGCTGAATAAGCTGTCAGGAAGAAATCCAGCTGAAACATAACCTGCTTCTTCTAGAGGTTCAAACAAGCCTCCAGCTCCTGCCCTCATAGGACACTATGGATAAGCCAATAAGCTACCAAGTGAAGAAAAGGCATTGCCTCCTTAAAGAGGGAAGGAACTCTATGTTAACATGACTGTGGGTGTCCTCTCTCACCCCAGCCTGCATTTCGGTAGCACACACTGTAAACCAGGCTTCTCCACAAACCTATTTCCAAGGCAGGCTGTGTCCAAATGCTCTGAGCCTTTCCACAGCAGCAAAGGGAAGGGATAATAATGACTCAGCAACCCATTACACTGATGCTTTCAGAAAGCAAAGTAACCCAGGGAAAATTCCTGGATGAAGCAGAGGGCAGGGAGAAAAGAAGCAAAGGAAACTCATTCTTGGATCGCTCCCTGGACACTGCCGGCAATGGGAATCATCTCCAATTGCACTACAAAGCAGATGCTTTCTCTCCTTACAAGCTGCAGCTTCTGGAGTGGATGGCAGAATTGGAAAGACCGGAGGGAAAAAGGGAAATGTGCTGAGGAAAACAGAGACACAGAAACAGGACCATCAGCAAACAGAGCAGGACATGGGCTGGGAAGCTGGGCTGCTCATTCCTGCTTTCCACACAGCTTGTCAGAGACCTCCAGCTTCAGAAGCTTGAGTGAGACCTCAAGACGGCTCTTCTCACCTTCCTGCTGTCACGCCAGTGTTATTCGATGTGCATCAGGACACCACACTTGGAAACAACAGCTACTCTAGAGATGCTGGTGCCTCACAACTTTACCCCTCACGTATCACGGCAACCACAGCTCCCCTCTCCCCCAAGGCTTGAGTCATGGAGGACAGTGTGACTTGATTAAACCTAGCTCCCTACATCTTCACATGTACCCGTCAGACCAGCCGGATTCATCATGAACCCATCCTGAAGGAGACCAGCCTACTCCCACGTTCCCAGTGCCAGGGCAGCTGCTTTAGGCACTGGAGCTGCTCTAAGGCCTCCCCTTACTGAGCCTTCTCTTGTCCAGGTTGAACCAGCCCAGCTCTCTCAGCATCTCCAAGGCCCTGAGGAACTCCACTTGTCACTGGTCTCCACTTGGGCATTGAGCCATTGACCACAACTCATTGAGTGTGACCATGCAGCCAATTCCTTATCCACCAAGTGGTCCATCCATCAAATCCATGCCTCTCCAGTTTAGAGACACGGATGTTGTGGGGGATAACGTCAAACGCCCTGTACAAGTCCAGGTAGATGATGTCAGCTGCTCTTCCCTTATCCATCAATGCCAGAGCCTCAAAGCAGGTCATAGAAGGCCACCACCTTTGTCACGCATGATATGCCTTTAGTGAAACCATGTTGGTGTCACCAATCACCCTTTATTGTCCATGTGCCTCAGCATAGTTTCCATGTAGTAACTGTGGAAATGCCCATGATCTTGCTGGGCACCAGTGACAAATCCTTCTGTTTTAAGGATGAGAGACAAGCTGACCTATTAGCAGCCTAACCTGCAACTCACCCTAAGCTCACTGAAGACAGCAATCACATGTAAGATGCCACCACCTCCTTCGAAAAGGCAAAAAAGACACATTTTGTTTCCTTGCTTTGCTTATATTTTGGGCACATGCACAGAAAATTAGGAAACTGGTAAAGTCTGGGCCATTATTTCTGTGCAGTCATATAAGAGGGTATCCAGACAAAGTAGTTACTACCAGAAATAGCCCAGTGAAGAAGAGCTGCAATAGCATCAGTGTGTGAAGGAATATTCTCATGAAAGGAACAAGCTCCAGTCTCCAGGGTTTTTACCTACTGAATTTATGGTGATGCTCTGGGTGAAGCTGCCATGTACCCCAAAAAAATTACCCATGTCAAGAGGTCAAAATCCTTTCAAGCATCCTAATTCAGGCTGCTCAAAACAGAAGAGCCAATGGAGACAGTGCCCAGCAAAAGGCAACTGTTTCATCAAAATCAGCAGTTCAACCCCAAAATGATCCTGGTAAAGCAGTGAAGAGACACACACTTTGTATGGAGAGCACTGGATGGAGCCCACAGAAGCCAGGTCAGGGTATATCTGCCCACACTCACACGATAGGAGGACAGCAAAGAGCTTCTGCTGCTGCCATGATACCAGCAACAGCAAGAAGAGGCCTTTTGCTTCTTGTCAGAAAGAGAAAAGGCATTAATGTACCTTCTGAACTGCTCCTGACTGCATGCTGGTAGTGGTCCATCAATAGAGTCCAGAAAGCTCTTCCCACCTGGCTCTCCCCAGCTCACACCACAGCTGCAGCTCATCCTTCCAGGATTATGAAGGGTCTTGTTTTGGGTTTAGGCACGCTTTAACACACAGATATTTCTGTTCCAAGAAAGTATTTAATGTTTCCTATTATTGCATTCAGCACCAGCACATGCATCTGGCAGGCATTTCCAGGCTTGTGCCATTAACGTGGAGCAAGGAAGAAGTACCATCACGCAGGCTCTCCCAAAACCTCACTTGCCAACAGAGAAAGCACAAGTGGTACCCCCTCACAACCACTGAAAGCCAAGAAAGCTCCTCAGTACCTGACCTCCTTGTTGAACACTGCTTGTGCCACAAGCCCTGGTTGCTCCTGAGCTTCAAATCAACCCCTGAGGCAGGCTCCCTCGAATGAGGCTCTCCAGCTTGCTTCCAGATTTGCTTCTCATAACAGGATGCACTGTTTTAACTGCTGGCTGTACAGCTGGACATTGGAGAAGGTGCTAGGAATGGATGGGAAAGGAAAGCAGAACTGAACCGATAGCCAGCTGAACACCACCACCTCAGAAGCATAAAGAGATGCTTTGGAGGATGCAACACAAGCATCCATGGACGCTACCATGTGTTCGTCCATATTACACTCCAGGAACCTCTGATTTTCATCCATGAGGTTACACAGGCTTCATCCGACATGATTCCAGGTCTGAGTTACTCCTCAGGCCTTTCCACTGCAGCAATTGCTTATACTCTATGGGTTCTTCGCATCTAAAGCCTCTTCCAATTTGCTCAGAGTGGCTCAGTACACTCGGATCTGTGAGACTCAGGATACTGGGACACACGTTTCCATTTGGATCAACTGTGTGCACAAAATCTGTTGCATTTCCCATACACCCAAGCCTCCCTGGATGTCTTCTCTTGTCCAGGAGAAAGCCAGGCTGGTTTACACTGTCACTACTCCCTGTTGTTGATGAAGATGGAAATCACATTCTCATGACAATAAGACTGCTCACGGTAACCAACTTCAGCGTGTGACTCAGAGATGGGACTCACCCAGAAGACATCTCCTAACGCTTAACCTCAGCTCCTGCTTTGATTCCTCCTGATGATGAAAAGCAACAGATCTGGCACAGGAAAATCCCACCCATATGATGAGAAAGAGCACATTGACATCTCCCTTACACTCAACATTTCTTTTTTCCCTGCTCTATTGCAAATAGGAGTCAACACAAGCTGAAAAGCTTATGGAATAATCATGGGTTTTTCTTATCACTTTACCACAGTGGATCGTTCCTCCACTGTTATCTACTACAGTAGTATTAGATAGCAATACAGATTTGCTACAGTAAAAGCATTTTCAATCACTTTAAACACAGTAACATGAAGATAGCACATTTAGTAATGGTACTTTCTAATCCCTGGTCTGTTGAGGAGCAAATTCCTCTTTCCAAGTCAAGGAGAAGCAACTACGGAGCCAACCCAAAATAGCGAGCTTTGAATATGTTCCATATAACACCAGGCCCTCAGTACCAGGAGGTACAAAATGTGCTGTCTGCCACCTTTCTCCCTTCCTCCTCGAGGTTCCTGTTACCCAGTGGCTGCACGTAGCTAAAATGCTTGCTCGTTTGCCAGGTATTACAGTAAGGCCCAAGTTTCTCCTCCTTACACAACAGGGACAGGCTCCTCTCCCTCTGAACAGCTTGCAGGATACTTAGACTCACCTGACTGATGGCGCTGAGTGGCTCCTAACAACAAAAAGACTTGTTAGCATGCAAAATTCACCACAAGAAAGGCACAACTGCACTCTGTGTCAAAGCTTCCTTGACATACATCTGAAGGGGGCCTGAAAGGATGCTGGAGAGGGACTCTTCATTAGGGACTGTAGTGATAGGACCAAGGGGTGATGGGTTTAATAATGGGCTGGATGAGCTTTAAGGTCCTTTCCAACACAAACCAGTGATTCTATGAAATGAAAGAGTATTAATGAGTAGTACTTGTCCACCTCACCCTTTACTTGCAACCCCGAGTCTCACAGGGGACTAACAAGCACCAAACCACCCCACAGACCGCACTTGCACGAACGCCGTGGCCATACGGATGTGCCTGGTGCACGAGGTCTGTTCACGGTGTTAATGCATAATGACAAATCTCAGGAGATTTAACACCTCGGTGAGGTCTGAAACCTGTGAGGTGGCTCTGAATCAGACGAGTGCGCGATAAAACGGCTTCTGTGTGTTACAAAGGAAAATGTTCTAAAAACAGTGTTATGTAAATGTCTCCAAACATGACAGCGGGTGGGTTTGCTGCATGAGTTCACCTCTGATCCCCCTCCTACCCAAAGGCACTACTCAGCTTGCACCAATGCGGTTGCTAGGTTTCACGCTCACAAGCAGGGAAACCATGCTGATGGACCTCAAGCAGCATCCTGTGAACCACCTGAACATCACACAACCAAAAACACATCGGACCAACAGTGCCCCATCAGCCCGTGTGCCAGCAGAAGACTTCTTAGGTTCATTAAATCATGCTCAAGTATCTTATTGTATTAGAAGAACAATGATGTATCTCCATGCATACCATCAATACATACACATGCATTTACGTAAATGTGTTTATTGATGTGATAACGTTATCTTCTGTATAATAAGCCCCATCCTTGGCAGCGTTTCAAGGCCAGGTTGGGATGGGGCTTGGAGCAACCTGCTCTAGTGGAAGGTGACCCTGCCCAAGGGACATCTCAACCCAGATCAGTCTGGGATTCTATGATTCTATTTTATGATACTCAACTTATATAACATGGATTTGGAAAGAAGTTCTGAAGGAAAAGGCGTTCCTTTTACATTCAATTGAAGAGAGAGCGTTCAAGGTCCATTAAGCATTCAACAAAACTATTCCATGAAGATACGAGCTCATAGCTCCAGGCAGCATATGTCTCCTCTCCAGACAGTCCTTCTTGTAGAAGCAGCGCTGCTTGTGAGGATGAGAATCACTGAACTGAGAAACACGGGCTGATTCTGTCCAGCCTGCTCTAGTCTGGAGCCCTTTCATCTTCCTGGCTCTTTAGCAGAGTCAGAAGTGTAACACAGAGACTCGGACCTGGGATTTGTCTTTGTTTCTAGGGAAAAAAAATTGAGTGCATCGCAGCAGCAGCGCAGGAGAGGAAAGAGTGCTCCCATGCGGTGTGGCCCGTTCTGACTGCATCACCCTGGGGTTCCGCGCGCTGCTTCTACTGGTTCCCAATTAATAACTACCTGATTTCAAGGTGCCATTGGAGAAGCACAGAATCAACCAGGTTGGAAAAGCCCTTTAAGCTCATCCAGTCCAACCATTGCCCAGCACTGCCAAGGCCACCACTGACCCATGGCACTGAG
>WYDI02020508.1:0-26419 GCA_009867235.2 Psittacus erithacus | reverse complement strand
AGTTTGGGGACTTTTCTTATCCCAACCCGGGCGGGTTGCATTTTTTTAATTCCCCTCCCCTCCCCTGGGGGGGGGGGGGGGGGGGTGAAGGACAGGTTGTGGGGGGAAAACAAGCAGGCTACATGCTTTTCTAATTTACGACTAAGCTTAAAACCACGACAGACGTAAGCTTCCAATATTTGTTTTTCGCCACCTCAGAAGAGGTAGTTTTCATTTGTCCTCTTTCCACTTTATCAATCCCATTTTGTTTTTCTCTCTATGATGTCAAATCTGGCCTTCTGAACCAGACTGGCTCCAATCTAGCTGCGTGCTAGACAACTGAAGCAGAGTGAAGTGGAACAAGGATAGAAAGTCCTGCAGCGTAAAAGAGGCATAAAGAAAAAACAAAGAACATAGAGTCTGTAATGCATCACCCTTCCACTACACATTACAGTGCACCACAGCATGTCACACCCAGGGCTGCATATGCATAATCATGCCTAATACAACACATGTCATAAACTGTTGGAATAACTCCACTGAGGACTATTTAACTCCCTTGCAAACAAGCACATGATCTTTCAAATCACCTGGTCATACAATAAAATCTCCGGGCTGACTTGAAGTCAGTGTTTGAATACAGCTGCCTTGCATGGAGAAAATCCCTTTTGAAAGGCGCTATTGGAAAGTGGGCTGATGCATACTTGATTTTAAAATGTAGTAGAAAAACAACAGATACTACCAACAGATCCTATAAAAGAGACAGTCTTTCTGCTCCCCAGTGAAGTTGTCACAATGAAGGCTCAGTGGAGTTTGACTGAAGTATGTGAACTCTTTAATCTCCAGTTCAGCTATTTTCATAAGCAATTTTCCAATGAATAATCAAAATGCCAGTTACCCAAAAAGCCATTAGGAAATAAAGAACCTAACCTTCCTATCCTCCCTGCATCAGAACCTCTCCTGTAAAGTCCCTCTCACATTTAAGCTGTGGATTCAGTCCATCAAAAGCACATTTTGTCTTTGGCTAGCTGCTGAAAAAATTCTAAATATAGGACAGTAATATGTAGTTTTATGACTACATTATTTTACCCATGTTCCCCTTCATCTTTTTGGGATTCATCCATGTCTTTTGTTGCCATTGGACCCTGCATCCTCCATTGTTTATCACAATAATTAGATCAAACAATAATTCAGATTTACTGGAGCTCTTACAGCTCATTCAGTGGGTTCCCAAAGAGTCTTGGAAATTGAACAAGTTCATATTTTGCCTTTTCCTTTCCCACCAAGGCATGTGCGAATCGCCTGGCAAACTCACAGTGCTGCACTGAACTGCCATTTGGCACAAAGATGTTTGATAGCTGACCACAGTTTCCCTTGCTCTACATGCCAGTGAGAGTGTGAGAGCTTGGGCATTGCCCAGTTTCTGCAGACAACCAAAAGGAACTGACTTGAACAATGCAGAAAGCCTAGTCTGCCTTGTCAAGAAGAGTGCTGTGTGCAAGGGTGGCTGGGTGTGAAATTAAAGGGAGATGTCATGAGGATGGCATAAGGGGTGCATGCAGGAGACTCCCTGGAGAAAGAAAGAAAGAAAGAAAGAGACTTAGTTTTCTGGCTGGTGATACAAGCACAGCTACAAAGTCCTGCACAGAAGAGATGTTGTGAGGCATTGACACAAGGAGCACAGTACCTCCACTGTGCTCAAAGTGCAGTGCATCACCAGCTCTAGCACTGTCATACTATCACGCTGTATCTCATGACACCACTGTGAGAAACCTGACAACTCTTTGACTTATGTCACCCCACCGCACACACCACGGGCACAGTCTCCTGGAATAGAGTCTTGGCATCTGACACTACCTTGAGCTCTTCAAATAAATCCCTGAGTATCTGTGCCAAGGAACACACACCACTGCAGTTCAACTACGATAATATTTCTGTTCTACTCCTGCATAGACAAAAGCAAACATACTCAACCCAGATTACTACTACTGGTGGAAAACTTCCAATCTGGAAAGAAAAGAGCAGCTTTTTGAAGGGTTAAAAGAAGGTCACACTGCTTCTTTGTAGTACTGTGCACCATATCAGAATGGAAACTTCTCGAAGGCCACCTAAACCTTTTTTTTTTTTTTTTTAAGGAAAGTAAGTATCAGATCTGAAACATTGAGGCTGAATTGTCAGTTTAAGATTTACATAAAGCAGATCTCTGGCAAGGCGCATCTCTTCAGCAGGACTTCTCTTGGGAAACAGAATTGTAGAAAAATGTCTTGAAACTTGAGATATGTAAAATAAAGATTACTGTCAAATAACTGGTTCATGGAAAGCATCAGTCATATGCGAGGTGATCTGTAATGAGCTGTGTGCTGAATAAAATAAAACAATGAATCTGACTACTCAGTGCTCATTTTATCATCTGCATAATACATCACCAGTGTGATATGCATGGCAATTCTGAGATGATTAGCTGCATAGGACCTGTGCCTCACCCCTCCAAAACAAAGTCATGACACTTTACTTCCAGCTCACTAGCAAACAACCCATTCAACATTGCCACTGGTCCTGTAGTTGCCCGACTTTTTCCTGCTAGGAAGAGCAAGGGATTTTGACAAGAGCTATTTGCTTGCTCACTGCTGCCCCATAGTATTTTTCTTCTTCTTTGGCTGGGATGCTGGGCTCAGCACATAAAAAACAGTGCATGGGGCACCGGAGAAAAGAAGCCACACAGATATTAAGATGCAAAAGCAAATCTGCACCAGCAGTAAACAAGAAACTAGCAATGTTAGCTCAGCCAGGGGAAAAAAAAAAAAAGAAGAAAAAGATGATTGCAAGAGTCAGAATGAAACAGCAGATTGTACCTTTGTGATGGATGGATGGCACATACTCATTTTCTGACACTTTTGTTTTTCCTTCCTTTTTCCCAGGAAAGAGGATATCAGGCCACAGAATCACAATCAGGTGCTGACAACCAGAAAATTACAACAGAGTTGTACTTTTTCCATTTCCTCGCTCTTTGGGGGACTGGCAAAAAGCGTTACATTTCAGACACATTGCTGAAATGAACCACGGAACGTAATAGGGACAACAGGGTGAGAAAGCAGAAGTAAAATTGAAGGGAAAGGAAAGAGGTGTGGGTTAGAAAATGCACTGCAGGGTCAGGTAAGTATGGTATTAGCACTCCTGACCTGAGTATGGGTCCAGGGAGCTTTCTGATGTGCTGTTGTTTTGATAAGCAGAACACGCAGCAGGTCTGGGTTAAGGAAAAACTAAATCAGCCAAAGGAAAATGTCAGGTCCAGCATTTGTTAAACTTGGCCTAAAACTGAACATCACTTAAGGAATGAACCTCTTGTGGTTTTCATTAGATCAACATATACATAAGTTGTTATGGGAGCACTTACCCCAAGTCCTAGGATGGCAATGCAGATCCAATAGTCCCCAGAGAGGCAATGTAAAGTCCAGCCTGATCAGCAAGGTCTTCCCCAAAATGGTCTTGTTTCCCTTTCCTTCTCATTATGAAAATATATCAACTGCCACCTAAAAGAACAATGAACAACTGGCCTCTGTTATAAAAAGTAACAGCAAATCACAAACATGTTCAAGTCTCCAACCTATATGCATTTTTCCCATAAGCAGAAACTCAGGAATTAGAGCAAATCTAAATTTTGCTCTTTCCTTACTCCATACTAAAAATGTTTTCATTTTAATCTTTTCACCCTTTTTCGAAATGGTTCCACAATAATAACTAGCATTGTGCTAAACCAGATGATACAGAATGAAATGTTCACACAATACATTTCTCACCCAAGTCCTCACAAGAAAATTAAATTGAACATCATAAGGTAATTTAGTTTTCATGAGAAAATTGGTCAAGATCCTTATTCCGTGCTGGTCTGAGATCCTGTATCTAGCAACACATAGGTGCTAACAGCAGCCAGGAAATTTTTATTTTATAAAATAGTAACATAAAACACATGTATAACATGTGCTTGCTTAACTTTATCTTGCCATATGTACAAGAAAGCATGATCCTCACAAATGCCCTCTACAAGCATGCTGTCACTCTACAAACTTCACTGGGCTGAGCTGCTGAACATAACTAGACCCAGTGGTGGAGAGTGCTCAGCACTGCACAAATCATAGGGAAAAGGAAAGAAAGGAAAGATCTTCTGATAGCCTAAAACTTAGGAATCCTAGTTTTCCATGTTAATTAGAGCAGACAAGTAAATATTATCTATTTAACACGTATGGAATCAAAAACTCTTTAGAAAACCCCTTCTTTGCAGAAGAAATCAGTCTCATGTGGGACCCCCCCCCCGCACACCTCCTTTCAAAATGACACCCCAGAGATTTAATTACACCCCCCTACAAGATACCACTCATTCAGCCACCCATGCACAATCCCGGCAACCACACAGGGCACAGTAATAAACTTGCTGTCAGCATGGTAGGAGGAAGGAATTAAAGACACCTTTACTTCAGCCATTCATGTTTTGCACATCCAGGATTTAGGATAGAGAATTAACCAGAATCAACATGATTTGGCACAATCAGGAGGCTAGTACGGACCCTAGCAAGAGGCTGAGCTAACAGCCTTGTCTAAACTATGTTAGTTGGGCTGAAATTTTGTGTCAAAACAGGTAGCACTGGTTTTGACTTTGAAGAAAAAAAAATCCTTTTTTCAAACACAGAAGAGACCATATAAATTCTCACAAAAAGATTACTTTGTCTCACCACTGTGCCCAGGCAACTGGTTATTTCCTAATTTTTCTACACATAAACAATATCGATACATGCAGGAGCCTGCATATGGAACTCTAGGAATTCTCTTCAGAAACTTAGCTGAATGTTAACACAAATGTTAATGTATATCTTCAGCTTTTTTAGACAATGTAAATGTTTCTTTTTTGTTTTTTAAGACATTGAGTAGTGTTTGCATAATTTTGTATCAGCTTGGCATCTTCAAAAACAGAATCCAATCAACAGAAAGCCCTAAATCTTAGTCAACTTTAAATGTAAAAAAACCTCACAATGCAACCAGGAAAAACATCCTAGGCTGCAGGACATGATTTTTGTGCAGTCTGAGACTTTTTCTAAGTTATTCTTTAACAAAATGAAATTCATTTTTCTTTTGTTTGCACAGATATTCCCTTTTCTTTTTTTTCTTTTTGTGAAATATACGCCATTAAATTATGCTTTTCTGCTTCAGCAGGTCTCTTTGGTGGACTCTAGGAGCAATATTCCCATCCAGTGACTTACTTCTATCTTCTTTAATATTGACAGAGGTGAAACTGGAGAGGGAAAGCTTTCTTAGCTACAGTGCTAATATTTAGCACAGAATTCGCTTGATTGATAGCAACATGGCTTTAGCCTGGGCTGCCAAGCAAGCAATAAACCCCTTAAATGGCTCCAGGACCACTGGGGGCCAGCACTGTGAAGAATTCATGAAGCAGGGCTTGCAAAGGCTGCTACTTCGATATTGCTTTCAGTGCCTGGAGCTTTCTATCTGCATCCAGTCAAGCCTCTTCTGTAACCCTTGACGCTGATCCATCCTCAAGAGCACAGATGTGGGTGAAAAGTTTAAGCTGGAGGTCAAAGCCAAAGCCAAAAGTCTTTGCCATCCCCTCCAAGGTGGCTGGGCTGGTGCTTTCCGTCCATGTCCTTCAGCAGAGGGGGCGACTGCCAGCTGGTTTGGGAAACAGAGCTGCTCCCCGAATTTCACCTCACAGCCAGCAAAGCAAGGAGAGGAGGAGCAGACAGGTGACATGAAAAACCAAATAACATTGAGGCTTCACAGAGCCCTGTCAATAAAAGATCCTCTGATATAGAAATGGATTCTGCCAATATATTCAGTACATAACAATAAAATCCATTTCTTTCCCCATTTCCTACCTCCCTTTATTTATTTATTTATTTTGCTTACAGGACTTGCCAGGACCCCTTACTGTGCTTTATTTCCATTCCTCTTTCCAGTTTAGCAGCTTTAGCACCAAGAAGATTTCTTTACTTTTTTTTTCTTTTTCCCAGCAATATAGTCCAGGGTATTTTTATTGCTTCATGCTTGATAGTAATTTTCTGCAGTCTCCTCTGGCCTCTGTGGCCATTTACAATGATTTGCAGTTTGTGAGAGGTAATGAGTTTTATCTTTTCCTTCTCCCTTTCTCTCTCTTTCCCTCTCTGCTTCTTTTTCTGGCACAGTCTTTCAGTTATTCAAAATAAACAGACAACTGCATAATTAAGAACTTTAATGCCGACAAGAAATTATAACTGAGCCTTCTAAATACTAAGGAAAGATAGAAAAGCTTGATAAGTATTGCTACATTTTCTTTCAAGCCATGGGGCTGGGATTTCTTTTTTTCCCCACTTAATTTCTGTTTAGGAACAAAAGATTTTTGTGTTTGCAAGAAAAAGGAGATGAGTGATTTTAGATTTGCATTTTCTCTTCACTAGAGCCTGGCATTTTACTGGAAATCAAAAGGTTTCCAACTTACAAATGAAAGCATCTGCTTAAATAAAAAGCCACTTGAGAAAGAAATCATAAGAAATAATTATTATTATTCTTCCAAAGCAGGACTGAAATATCCAGAGGTCAGTAGAAAATCGTTAGCACTCATTTAAAGGTGTCCCTTTCATTTTTCTGAAGTCTTCACTTAAGCCGTGAATAAAAAAACCCACATTAAATAATTTGTCCTTGTTCCACATGAAATATCCTGAGTCTATCAAAAACTGCAGAAGCCTTTCAAAAATATCCATTTTCATGAAGCCCATTTGCCAAAGTTTATTTGCCATATGCAAAGCCGCTGTCATTACTGTCATTTCTCATTACACCAGTACTCAGAAACAGTAGCAAAGACTGTTTCCTGTGCCGGACTGGTGACATTGCAGCCGGCTGTGGTGCAATATGCTGGGAGACGAGCAGAAGCATGGTGACCCTCTACAAGGCAGCTCAGCCTCTTGCTTATGGGTGCTGAGTGTCAGGGCACAACCACAACCTGGACATGTCTCCTGAGGCAAGCAGTCAAACCCTTGGACCAAATAAGCGCCTAGGAGGAGGCTTCAGTCAGGGGCTGGACAGCATTTGTACATTGACACCAGGTATATATCTACACAGTAATCACTGAAATTTAAACTTTATATGAAGAGAGCAGGCTGCCTGCTGATGCAGCAGCTGAGAGCAAAGGGTTACCAGCTTTCCTGCCTGATCCTGGCTGCTGAGAATACGAGATTCCCTTCATCCCCTGCTACTGCTAGGGCAGCACATCTCAGGCCAAAACACCATCTCATGTCCTAGGAAAAGTCTTCCTGAGCCAAACAGTGACATACCCCAGGTCTGTGACCTCCCACCATCCTGAGAAAGACACTGCAAGGTTACCTCCTTCAGAAAGTGCACCAGTGGAGACCTTGTGGGGCTGCAAACAAAAATCTGCAGGGCTCAGTGAAACACCAGTCCTGTCACCCATTACAAAATGCTGACAACAGATTTGACAATCACATCCAGGTGTCTCCTGCACTGGCAATTTGCTGTTCTCATGGACATGATGAACTTTGGCAACATCTCTAACTTATCTTCTGGTCACATTCAGGTCTCTTCATTTTCCTTAAGTTACTGGGGGAAAAAAATTGCATTGTTTTTTGTGTATTATGTACAATTCTATTTGGAAAGCAAAATACAAGATTAAGGAGAAGGAACGAGGGGGGTGGGGGGGTGGGAGGGGGGCCAGAATTGTAGATTTGTGGTTTTCACTTGAATTCTGCCTCAATTTGACCTGAGAGGAAATTGAAGCCTCATCTTTGGAGAGGAGGGCATACTTCTGCTACACTCCACCTTTATGAAACCAGCACAGCATTCACACAGGGAGCGGTTTGAGGCTTCTCTCAGCCTGAGGGGGCTTGATATGATTGCGGTCATACCCCAAGAGGCAGCCAAGACTGAGCTGGGATCAGACTGCTTCCATTTCTTGTGACACTTCATCTTTATGGGACAAGTGAGAGACACAGACTAAGAAAAACAGAGCCTGACTCAGGTCTAGCTAAAAGTAGACCTTTTGATTTGAGGGGATACCTGGTTTCTGGTCCCATATTAAGAATTTGCTTTTGCATTTTTGCATTGGAGAATCACTGAAAAAAATATCAAACAGCTGAGGAGCACACAGCAAGGCTGAGTCCCACTCATCCCACTTCCACTTGGGCACAGAGGTCCAAGAAAAATGAGCTTCGTTTTGTGGGGGGGGGGAAAAAAATCTCAATAACCCAATATTTCCTCAAAATTCATTCTCTGTAATCTGTACTGATTTGATGTTGTATCTGATATAAGCAGTCATTGCTTTTTTCTTGTTGAGAAAACAGTATTTGAAAAGAGCCTATCATCCTGTTGGAAAAACCTTTTGCCTGAAGCCCAGCCAAGGACAGCTGGAGGTCAACTGCCCTGTTGCTCCTCAAAAAGGCCAAGTGAACTAGAAGACACATTGGAGTTATTTGTTAGAGCTGTACTTGGTGCTGGCTCACAGGCTAGACCAGGTCCAAGGCCAGTGCCAACAGGCAGCCTATTTTAGAAACAAATATTTAGCTCTCTGGACACAAGACATGTTCTAGCCTCAGGGCCAGGGAACAATCCCTGATCCATTTTATTTGTCAGTAAAAATGTAGCCAGAGGGATGGTTGTCCTAAGAATAACTAGTCAGCCTCACCAGAATTTATTGATTATTATTATTACCTGCCTCTAGTCTTACCAGAAGACTGACTTTGAAAGGATTTTTTGCAGTAACAAAATGCATGGATTTTGACCCAAAAGGAATATTAACATGGGAGCTTCTACACAAGCTGCTTTTGTTTTACAGATCGCACTGCCAACGCAGCTCCAGTACTGCTTTCTCCACTGTTTATTTCTCCCTCAGTTCAATCTCATCCTCTACATTTTCCAGTTGTCATGCTGAAGTATTTTGGCAGAATTCACATGCCTATCAAGGTTTGGCCTGGCTCATGTCACTTTACCACACTTACATGCCTGTATACACTGTAGCGTTACAATAACAGAAACTTAACACACTGTAAATAAACCCTATTGTTTTTACCAATGTGCAAGCCTATTATCATTTGCCTTAACTTCACAGAGGGTGAACATGTTCTGACTTATACAGCATGATTTTTCCATTCTCCCACTGATTTCTCTCAATATTTTATTTTAGACTCTTTGCAGCTGACTGTAAGCCAAAGTTGGATACTTCAGCTGCTCAGTCTACTCAGTCCCAACTGTGAGCTCAGTCAGTCAGACTGCACAAGAAGTACTAAATGCTTCAAGGTATTTGCACATGAATATCTGGAAAAAGAGAAGAAATCGTACTGTCACTTAAATAACTTCCAGTTAGGAGGTTAGTACCTTGAAAAAATAAAAGACATTTTCTTTTGAAGTCTTTGCTGCCACCCATAAGTAAAACAACAGGTCTGCGTTCAGACTGGCTCATGAGTATTCATTAAAACAAATAAGCAATGAAATGGTAAAGAAAGCATTACACAGCTTAAAGCCTGGTCTAGTATCAGATGAATAATAAATACATTAGTGTTGGCTGAGCAAAGGCAAAATACATTTCTACATACCAGGAGATAATGAGCTCACTCATGAAGCCTTGTATATGCAAAGGGATTTCTGAAGAAAGACATCACAATATAATTGAGAATTTGTTATTGCTAATCCTGAGGCTTTGGATTTCCATCCCCCAGCTTTCTTTTTCCTCTGGATTGTCCCAGCATACCCTGTGTTGCAGTAAACATATATAAGTGAGTCCAATACAGGCAAAAGAGGGAGATATAGAAAAAACAGTGACTGGAGAGAGGTGGTAGAGCCAGATAAAACCATCACCCATTTGCCCTGCTACAACACAGTGTGTTTAGGAGCACAGAGATATTTTAGTAATGATTTTTTTTCTCCCTTTTTTTTTTTTTTAAGGCTTTTTTTAACACTAAACCCTAGCCAACATATTTTAAACCTTACAGAAGCCAAGTGACAAAATGTCTTCAGTCTTTTAGCACACACTTTTAGTAATCATAACAACATTTTTGCATTATTATAGGCAGTATTGGCAGTCTGTTCAATTGTGCATGGAATAAATAGCTCACATTAGCAGTTTGCCTTAAAATTCGTGTGATGGTAGCAGCTAGCTTAATTAAGCGCATCTTCCTAGGAAATCAGTAATAGTAATGAATGAAACTGCTGCTAACCTGCAGCACAGAGAAGCCATTCAGAACTTTTCTGAGTTTGAAACTAGGCAACATCTATAGCTGCCTGGATCATAACTACTCTGTAATGCTGCCATTGGGAAAGGCAGCCAATGCCACCAATATTTATCTTAGCTTGATAACTGTCCCTTTCTTCCTAATGGCTATCATATATAATGTTTGAGTTTGGGTTGTTTTTTTTTCTTCCTGCAGAAGGAAGCCTTGGCCAATTTGTATCATCTCCCAAGGTCTTCCACTGTTTTCCACTGCTGGAATTTTAAACATAGTATTTCAATCAGATGAGGGGCTGCCATGTGATGAGGCGTCTGAATTCTTTCAGAGAAAAAATGTTTAAGAACAGTCCAAATATTTTGTCCAGTTAACCAGAAAGAAGAGCATCCATTTGGTTTCACAAAACTAAATGTGTCTATTCAGATCATATCAACCTAAACCATATCTAGGGGCAGGGGGAGCAAATACCTTCTGCAAGAGAATTATCTCCAATTTTACAAAAATTAGTTTCCAATTAAAAAATAAAACAAAGAAGCTTTTCACTGGAAAATTCCCAACTAGCTCTAGCATTGACAGATTGTGACTTCTGAGAAAAAGCCAAAAACTGAACACAAAGATGTAGGGCCTGGAAAACTTGCCTTGCAAGGAAAATTTGACAAAGCTGAGGGCAAACATTTGACAAAGATGGAAAGACAAATTGATATTTAAACATATTTGAACTGCATAAACATCAAGCATAGAGAGAATTTCTGTAGCTAGACATGTGCTGTCATAGAATAGATTATGGAGACATAATCATGGGGTGGCCTCACAAGAGAGCAAGTCAGAGAGGCAAAGCAGATTTTATGGGTGACATCTCCTTTACTATTAGTAGTAGAAAAATGGAAAAGGTTACAAGTGCCTTAGTGTTTGGGACTTAGAGAAGGAAGCAGAAAACAGACTAAACAAATTTAGTATTAGGAAATATTAAATAATATAATTGATATTATATAGGAAATATAGGAAGATCTACACAATATCCTATATACGCATTGTCAAGGAGCTAACAGAGCATTTTCTGATTTTTCATTTCTGTAACTATCCAGAGACCAGAGTATAACAAACCTGACTACAATGCACAGGACACCATAGACACTGAGAAGGCATTGTTGCTGGCAATGAATTATCACTGGAGATAATTATTTAAATAAAAACTATTGCATTCTCCAACAAAGTCCTAAGAAAATATATAGGCAATATCTAAACCAGCAACAGTAAACAAGAAAAGGAATGGAGAAGAAAACAATGTTTCATACCAACCAGTCTCCTTCAGCAGCTTGAGCTCTTCCAAAGGGATCAGTCAGAAACAAAATGTACAGCAAAGAGAAAATACATGGAGAGAAACCCTTTCCCTTTTTTTCCTCCTTATGATTTAGTAGGAGTGTTGCATCTCACCTAAGCCAAGCAAAGAAGGAGTAAAGAGACAAGAAAAGTATCTTTCACTCAAAGTCTCTGCAATGATGGTTAGCTGCGGCAGACTTCTATTTCTAATAGAAAAAAAGAATTTTACATTTAACTATATTAAGGATATAATTAAGAATCCTGACCATCAGAATTAAGATACTTTTCTCTTCATGACAGGGTCTGAAGTTTAGCAAAGCCGGGTACGAAAAGCTTGCCTGAAAAAAAAAAGTGGAAAAATTCTACAAACAACAAATAATAATGAACCTTAAAAGGCAGGATTGACCGCTATGTGCTTTTGTCCCAGATGGACAGTAGCCAAATTTTGACTTAGACAAAGTCACTGGCAAAAGTCTTAAAGAAAATGTCCATAAAACCATAAAGAATCCCAAACCATCTAAGTGTCAAAATCAGGAACCAGGAGTCAGAATATTTTCAGTAGTCCAGAGAGAACATTTCTAGGACTTTCTTCAAAATGCGTGGAGCCTCTAACCCAGCAAGTAAGCAAGGAGACCAACAAGAGGTAAGGGAGGAGGTGAAGCAAAAGATACTGAAGTTCAGTTGAGGTCTTCTGTTGTGGAGCTATGTTGGGTGCTTCATTGTGGATCTGATACAGTAGCAAAGCTCCCCCATAATTGTGCTATGGAGATAAAACCAAGTATGGAGAAAAAAACCCTAAGTATTTTCATTCATTTATCATGTTATCTTTGCTTCAAATTAGGTCTCTGAGTGTTAATGCTGCAAGACCAGACCACAATACTCATACAATCTATACGTAATCTGTCTGTCCAGGGTTAAGAAAAAACAGATCTGGATTTCATTTTTGTCAGTCTTGAGAAAGCTTCAAAAGTTTAAAAAGCAAAATAAAACCAACTAAACCTTCTTCTCCTCCATATCCACCCCAAGGAGTTACAGAAAGCAGAAGATTCCTGGGGAATTACACAGATAATCTGCTCTGCTCTGTTTCAGGGGTCCTTACCAAAGCCCCGGGGCCAGCATCACAAACAGTGCCTTGTTCTCAGCAGCAGTGGCTGAATTCTCCTGCCATGTGGTGACACTGGTTCAGAGGAAAAGAAAGGGGAGGGGGAAGGGAGAAGCCCTGCCCTTTCCATCAGTCAGACAGACAGCAAATTGAGGAAGGAGCAGAAGTTGTTTAGGACTGTCTAGCAAGTGACAACTGTTTGACTGGCAGAAAGCCACGATGAGCATGCTGTGCCTTTAAAATAGGTGTCTATCTGCAGCCTGGAATATATTCAAATCAGGTTGTATAAAAAGCTGTTCCAGCTACTTACAAGCTACTTACAGTAATTAAAAACAGAGAGCTGCCTTTGTCTTTCAAACCTACACAGAATAAAAAAGCAGAACAAAACAAAACAACAAAAAATAAAGTGATTCCGAAGGTCAGTTCAAAAGTATTGTCATGCTTTTTTGCATATAAAATTTATTTTTACATACAGAGGGTGGTACAAAGTCACTTCTCTGTAAGTCTCAATAACATACACTGCAGGAGGTGAGGGTCCTTCCAGATATAAGAGTATCCAGTCCATGTAATTCGCATTGTAAAATACATGCAAGGACAGATTGGCTGAGCTGGGAGCAGGCAGGGTCAGGAGTGGCCAGGCAAACTATTATGCTCCAGCCTCCTGCTCGTTTTGTATTTTCCCTCAGATTCAGCTATGCTGGCCAAAAATTTCATACAACTAGAGATCCAGTTTTTCTGAGCTCCTGGGGTACTTTAGCAGTGTGGGGCACAAATACAGAGGCATGAGGAATTGGCAGTAACTTGGATACTGCCTGTCAAACACTATCGCACTGCAACTTGCCCAGGGAACCTCTGAATGCATCTGAATGCAACCTTTGAAGGAAGATTGCCTCAGTCTACCTCAGTGCTGTGCAAAGGTGTGTGCCTGTAGAAGAGCAAAAATGAATTCAATCATCGAATCATAGCATCATAGAATACCTCAAGTTGGAAGAGACTCATAAGGATCATTGAGTGCAACTCCCTGCTCTTTGCAGGACTACCAAAGACTAAATCATGAGTAAGAACACCTTCCAGACACTTCTTGAACTGTGACAGGCAGAAAAGACAGCCAGCCTGTCATTAAAAAACCATATAATACTGTCCCAGTCTGCTCTGCTTGAAAATATGCACCTTATTTGTATGTCAAGAGGGTAAAAGAGCAGCATATATTCCTCAGAGGAAGCACTAATCCTCCTACCTCTAAAACAGTGGTGCTCTCAACTGGCTACCATTACTGTGGTTTACATCCAGACCACACCAAAAAGATCAGGAGAGAGGCTAAATGATAGGCAACAGGGTATGAACTTTGACACAGTTTGGAAACATGGAAAGAACTACAGTACAATATATCAAAGAATGTTAATATAGACAATATACAATGTATCAATTGTAAATATATATATATCTCAGTACTATACATTTAATAATGCTAATATAATGCTTCTAGTAAGAACTCCACTAGCTTCTTCAACTAAGTTAACACACTAGCACTTTCACTGTCAGTGAACACTTGCATTGAAAGTGCTGTGGTCTCCACAATAGTAAATGAAACTTTCACATTTGACAGAGCACTGTGTATGATGTGCATTTGATGATTTCTTTGAGGTATGCAGTGCGCAGAGGTTACAAAACCCAGTAGCCCAATCAAGGCAACACTGCACAGCTACATGTCCCCAGGTCAAGCCAGCAGCAAGGCTGAACACCTAAAAAATCCCACAATATCTCTCATGTAATCACAAAAGGCTCTTTCCTGCATCCCATAGTGAGCCACATTCCCCTTGGGTAGCCTCTGGGGTGCTCCTGTCTTCACCGTGGGGCTGAAGGCTCCCCTGGGACAGTCCTAGAAGCAGTGAGGACAGGGGTTATCCAGATTCCCTCACCAGCCCTTGTGCCTGTCTACTTCGTTGTGTGGCTGGAGGTGACCTTTTCATCACACAAAGTACAACTCCTGTTCCAACTTGAACATCTTTTTTCATCAGTCCACATAAAACAATTGCACCAAGCCCTGCTCACCTCCAATTGCTTCCTGGAAACATGAATAAGTACCTTTGATAGACACAATTAAACCAAAACAGAAAATTGATTTACCATTTTTCTAATCCATCTATTAATAAACAATAGAGGGTTAACCTAATATTCAGGTAAGGTGGCTATCCATTCTTCACAGCTTTAGTTAAGATTCCTCCTAGCAAAATAGTCTGAACAGGAAAATGGGCTTAATAAAAGTGGAAAAAGTTTGTAATTGAGATGAAAAAGTTCTCTCTTGTTTTCACACTTCTCTCCCCTGGTGTTTCTCACTCCTCAGTTTGTCCAGAAAGGCAACTTTCAATTCATTGACTTTTTACCCTTTCTTCCAGTGTATTAGAAAAATAACTCCTCTACTTCCACTATTTGATTCCAGAGAGTATTTTATTCTATAAAATTTCAGTTAATTTTATTCCATAAAGTAACACTATTTTATTTTAGTGGAGGAAAATATAGTAGTTTTCCCCACTGAAATTTTTTGGGGAACTTAGGAATATTTAATTACATATTTTTTCAGTAGCATAACGTATGCTTTTTAAATTTTCATATTTTCCTGATGTGTTTGCAAACACATACACCATTTTTAAGTGGCTCTATTTGTTTGGAACACAGTCAAGTATGATCAAAGGAATCTACAAATTCCAAGGTAATTTTTCTTCCAACTATATTTAAAGGATGTTGGAAATTTTGTGAAAGAAATACAATTTAAAATTTTATTAAAAAAAAATAACACGTTTCAAATGCACAGTATTTTACTAATGCTTTACTAGATTATTCATTGTATATCCACAAATAGTGTAATTTATTTTGAATGGCTTTTTAAGGAATTATAACTTGTCAACAGCCAGAAAAATTATCTTTATTTGATGATAAAGGCTACTCATTTTATTAAATATGTTTTCAGAGCATGTCTAAGCCACTTACAAAAAAGGAAAATTTTTATAATATAGCATACAGTCTATGTTTGCAGTAATCACTGATGCTTGAAAATATAATTGTTATGCTCTGTAAATACATTATAAATTACTTATAAGACATTTAAGTCATTGTAAAATATTGACAGCATGGTTTTAAACATGTTGTTGACTCCTCATAATTTTTATATGAAAGATATACATATATGTAAATGCAGATATAAATATATGTATATATAAAAATAGATATATTTATATGAAATAGATATATTTTTATATGAAATAGATATACTTTTATATGAAATAGATATGCATAATATAAGAATATACATGAGATTTGTTATCACCAAGGAAATAGGAACTAAACACAATGTCACACATATATATAGGAAGGAAATGGAGACTAGAAGAAGCCAGACAGGGTAAACAGCAAATTATATAATCTGAAATACTCAGAGGATCGTCACTGAAAAGGAACATTTTATCTTTTAATGTTCATTCAGCTGGTGCAGTTGTCTCACAAGGGTTGTGCTGTAAGAGGTACCTACCATTCCTAATACAAATTTATACAAACCTCATTTCACTCACACAATGAGGAGCACTGCGTACATTGCTGCAAGGATAGCAAGAAATAATTCAGAGCCCCTGGAGAAAATAAATAATGCACCCTGGAAAAAGATCACCTAATCTCTTACAAGATAAATAATCCAAAATATAGAAACACAGAGCAGAAGCATGGAAAAGAGCAAATGGAGCGTGAATTAACAATACCCTAAACTCAGAGACAAGGCCAGAACAGCTTAGAACTCCAGATACGGGACATCAAGTCATGATCTTGATGAAGATCAATCTGCTGCAATATGCTGAGTGTGAATCAATTTTCTAACAGAAACATATCAACAGACATATTGGAAAGAATTCTGATAAAGGCAAGAAAAATATGCAAGCCATTTTATCCACCAAGCCAAACTCATCTGCTCTCTCTATCCTGATGACCTATAGATCTCTCTCTGCTGCAGACTTATACTCCTCCTTTACCGGCTAAGATCTGGGCCTGTCTCTCTGACATCTCCTCACGGGTGTTTAGCTGTCAGCTGAAGTTCAGGGTAGTTAAAATAGAACTGCAATACCTTCTCCCCTACTTGGTTTCTCAATCTCTCTAGACAATGCCATTATTCTCCTTGTCACTCAGGCTTGCAGCATGAGTATTGTCTTCGGAGAGCAGTCCGAGCTGGCAGTCTCCATCATTTTAAGCCAGTCTAAGCATGAGCTGCCACAAAAAACATAATTCAGTTTTACTGGATGAGGTTTGAGCTGGATCAGCTCCCCAGCCCTGCTGGCAGCATGACTTTTCACTGCTCAGCCTCACAGTGATTATTATAGTCTGATTCCCAGTGCTAACACCTGGATTTTTTTCTCCTCCTATGCAATCGCACAACTGAAACTTCCCTTAAGCCATGCCTAGCTCCTGCACTCTCCTTGAAAAATGCCTGACTTTGTATAGTGTAACCTCGCACAGCTGAGCTTTCTCCAGAATGCTACCACAAACACCACACTCTAAGGCACCTTTGACCACAGCTATCCATCCTCTACACCTCTCAAAAGCTCCTTTCCTCTGTCATATCCAGCATGGACTGCTTATTTTCACTTTTACATGGTCCTGACTTTACAGCCATCCTGTCAGTCATGTCAGCCAGAATTCAAACATCCACTGTTTAGCTAAAGTTTAACATATCAATCAAAACAAATAGGTCCAGCTGCCTTTAACTGGAATCGAGTCCCTGGCATCTGAATTGCTCACATTCTTCTCCACCTGAAAGTGTTAATGGAAAACATACCTAAGAGTGTCTCCCGTTCCTTGCTTTGCTCATCTGAAGCTCCAGCAGGTAAAACAACTGTACTAACCGTCCTTGCCCCTCACAGGAACAGCTGCTCTCCCCTTGACCCAAGCCTTACACACACACACAGTCTGTGAGTTAAACTGTAGGCCAGTCACTATCATACCAATTGATTCAATGCGCTGATAATACCATTATTCAATGTGCTGCAGGCTTGTCTTTTCTATGAGCTTGCTTCTTTAAAATTCTCTGTATGTATTTTTCAATAGCCGATCTGTTCAGTGTTTAAATGCACACCACCCAGACTTGCCAACAACTTACTGCAGAGAGAAGCAGCTCATGGTTAATGCAGTAATACCACCAGCAGTGACACCTTTAATGTGCAATAAGGTAAAAGCTTTGGACCCAGACTTAGAGTGCTAAACTTCAGAGCTCAGACTCACTAAGTGACAGACATAGCTACTTTTCTTTGCATTGCCTTTGCCATTGGCACTAGAGGTCGTCTACCTCAGAGTACAGTAGGGAACAAGAGCATCTTGTCCTGCCTTTGTGTTGTGGCTTCTGTGTCGCCATTCAGTATCCCCAAGAGTTATAAGATCAACAAGAGCAACATGGTTGGTGGGAAAGATGTTGACAGTTTTAAAAATAAACGTACTATATACAATATCAGTAACAGAGCATATTTTATTGGCTACTTGGTCATTAGCTGTTCCACAAGCATAGGAAATATATCATGATTCTGTTATTGTAGGAAATCCACTCTCAAAGTGATCTCTTTCCTGCTATAACTAACATATGCGATAAAAAGTCCAAAAATAATAGCAAAGACAGGGAAAAAAAATGAGATATATACAATTAAAAAAAAAAAAAAAAGGAAGTAAACCTCACTTGGAAAAAATATGCATTAACAATATAATGTATTAGCACACAGAGTAATCTCTGGAAGGTAGAGATGGAAATATCATCATCCAAGGTATTTGCATATAGACAGGACAAAGCACATCAGAACATTTACTACAGCAAGAATAAATCTGTCTTGGCATAGGAAGGAATCATGTATTCTTATTGTAGGTAGAACAGTGATGCAACATTAAAATTTGGACTAAGAAACTGAGCTTTGTTTTCTGATTCAGCACTCAGTCTATACTTAACAGCCACTGCCCTTTCTAATTTCTATGATTTTCACTTCTTTTAACTATGTTGATGTAGCAAGAATATTTGAAATACCACAAAATAAAGATGGTGGAAGGTTGATCTAGAAAAAAATAGGAAAATAAGAATGACTTCACAGCAATACAGGTTCAAATGACAACCTGCTCTTAATATTATCTCTAGGAACTGCAGTCTCTTTACCTGCACGTTTCACCATCTCCCTTCAGCATCCACCAGCTGCTGTAGCACTTTTTCTTGTGGCATTCGCTTCAACTTTCTGCAAAACCTAGTTCCTATCAGGAATTCTCACTGATATCTCCCATGCAGCACTTTGCATGTACAGTGTATACACGTATCTGTGCTGCAGAGGATTAATCTCATCCTTCTGTCCTGTCCCAGATGCTCTGTGCTTCACCATGAGCACAAGGCAGCCAGCTCACCTGGCGAACACCTCAGCTTGCACAAGTATGACTCCCTGCGACACAGAGTCATAGAATCATCCATCTTGGAAAGGATCTTTAAAATCATCAAATCCGACCATTCCCCAGCATTTCCAAAATCTTTTTTTTTTAGCTTCTACTGCAACAGACATAGCCAAGAAGAAGGAACAGTAGCCAGAGAGAATCCACACCTTGGTAATACTACCCCTCTCAAGGACATCAGCCTCCTGCAAGTCATTAGGTAATGAGGCATAAAAAGGAGCTCAAAGGTTATTGTAAGGAGGCCAAGGACCAACGTGGTTCACAGTTGGTCCTGGGATTAGACAGGAATAAAAGCAGTTTAACTGTTCTTCACCACAGTGACATAAAGTTGAGCACAGCCCCAGACAGTTGGGAAAGTAAGCCTTATTCTTTCAGCTTTGATGTATTCATTCAGATTTCAGATTTTAGTACACAACTTGGATTTATTTCTATGTATGATTTTGTTTTTTAAAAAAGACTTGATTATGAAAAACTAATTCTACCCAACAAACGGTATAAAGTCAATTAAAGCAAGGCTAGCTGAAAATTATTCTGAATGTTTTTCCCTTATAGTGGTTAACAGAGATACTTGGCATGCTCATGGTGGGCAGGACTATGAAGAAAGCATCACCTCGTGGACAGTGAAGAAACGTTTGATACTTCTGATCATGAAAATTTGCAAATTCACTATACATTCCTGACTGATCACTGCGTTTTCCAAATTACATTAAAAAATTCATGCAAATGCCAGAGCAAACTCAAAAGCAAGAATCGAGCAAGGTTAATTTAAACACTGGGCAAAGGGATGTGTTCCCATTTGGTGCTGTAAACAAGCAGCTGAAAAAGTTAACCTTTTCTTTGCCAACAAGCTTTCAAACCTCAAAATTTTGGGATGGAAATAACTTGTGAAAGATACGGGAAGAGAAGTATTTGGGTAGGTCCCATCCATTTCACAGATCCTTGATTTCTATATAATATAGGATAGAAACACTGCAGGAACAACCCTTGATGTCAAATGATGTGATCTCCTGACACAGGTGTGTGGGGAAAGACAAGGTTTGGCTCTGAGACTACACTTGGTGCTGGGATTATGTGCTACATGGTGATGTAGTTATTACTCATCACTACCTCTCACTTGCCAATTATAATACAGTTTGTAAGCAGTTCCTGGATTGGACATTTTATGCCTTATTACATGATGACCTGCAATTAACTCCTGCTTACCTATAGCTGGATCCTCACCTCCCAGCTGCAGGGGCACTTTTGCCTGTGCAGGTTTGCAGGTGTGAGTGCCATGTAAAAGTGGCCAAACTTCTGCCAGGCCAGCTTATCTCTGAAGACAGCGTAGCAGCTTTAGTGTAGCTTGGCACCAGAATAGATAAATAATATTCCATATTGGCTATTGCCTACTCAGAGCCAGGGCTAGTGTCTCCTCTCTACATCCCCAAAGCAGAGGGAACAGCAAAGAAATGCACTGGGTGTGCAACTGGATGTAAATCCACCTGGGCATGTGGGATCCAGGCTGATGCCACCGGGAGCACTGTCTGCACACCCCAGCATGCATCATTTCCACATGACCTGTGCCCAGCCTGGTCAGCTCCATGCATTTGCATTGTGCCAAACCAAAGACACCTCCCACAGAGGCTGAGGCCTGCTGCAGACACATCCAAGGGGCTCTGGGGAAGCCAGTCTTCGTCTTTAATGACCTGAGACAAGGACCTGGACCCAACATGTATGGTTGCACCCACCCCTTCTCTTCATAGAGACACTGACACATCCATACACTAAATCTCTGATGAAGCCCTGTGGTACCAAAATGATCAGTGCTCCGCTTCTGCAAAGTCATCTCACATCTTTACTGCAGCAGCAGAGAGGCCTCTCTATGTAGACGTGCATGTAGCCACTAGCCATGAAAATTGTTGTAAATATTGGATTGGAAGCCACAATTTACAAGTGACAAATATTGATCTTATCTGCAGCAATACAAAATCACTGATTGATGAGTAGCACAACACATACCAGAACCCGCAGACTACAGATGTGGCATTTTTGACTGTTAGATCCACATCCTTCATCAAAGAGTACCAAAAATATTTAACTACTTCAGGAAAATAATTCTGTATGAAGTAATTTAAAAACTCATGTGTCAAATTTTACAGAACAGCTATTCAAAGTCCAGTTGGATTTTATCTTTTTTTACTGCTGCCCTAGTTTATTTTTGCAAGTGGTTTGCCATATAAACAGAAATCATCCTGAAAATTGGACTAGAAGTCTTCTAATCCCAAATCCTTTCAAAGCTGAATGGGCTATTTCATGTTAGTTTAAATTAATTATTGTGTCTACATTATGTGAACCAAATTACTTCAGAAAAGGAAGAAGAGGAAGTCTGCACTAGATTATACCAGATTAATTTCAGTGTAACTCCTTCAATTTCAGTAGGAATAATTTACACCACTATTACTAGGAGCAAAATATGCCACAATTTCTGGCAGCTAATGGAAACTCAGTAGCTCTGGCAGATGCAGTGCCCAGATTTCAGCTTTCTTTGTATAATCTTGTAGGTTTTTCCCTGTGATTAAAACTAGTACAGAAAGAACTCATCTATTTTCACCTCACTCTGGTTACTCTTAGGGATTATTACTTACTTTGAATGAAGCCTTTCCAAAGTCTCTAAAGAAATATAGGGATTATAAGAGGTAATTTATTTTTAATTTTTTTTTTCTTAGAATTAAAGGTTGAGCTAGTTTGCAGTCCAGTCACTCAGAAGAAAGTTAACACTATTTATGTGCATTAGTCTCTGCTTAAAAAGAGGTCACCTGGTTTGACTGCTTATCTTCTCAGTGAAAATCATAACTTATGTTAACAAAAGATGATGGATTATTCTGGAAAGGAACATCCATTAGCTAATACAAGATGAGTATATAAATATGATTGGTTTAATGCCACTGAAAATGTAATGGTAAGAGAAACACAAAAAATTACACAAAAAATGGAATTTAATAGAATGCTGACCAAGCCTTCCATCAGCAGTTTACTAACTAGTTTAGACTGTAAACCCGTGTACTAGGCAAGCAATAAGAACTGATCCTTGAAAAACCAGGAGCAAGTAAGGAAGAAGTTAGGAGCCTCTATGCAAGAAGCCTGAGGAAAGCTTCTACATGGTCAGGAGGTCTTGTCAGGCAAAAACATTTTGGGACATCAACATATTAGAAAGTATGATAGGCAGAGAACTGGGAGAGAGAAAAACCAGGGTCTGGGGAACTAATAGCAAAACAAAACAAAACTTAAAACCCACCTAGAGTTGTGGTTTTGATTAGATGTATTTACTTGGCTGATTTACAGGAAGATGCAGGGAAGAGGGAGAGCAAGTTACATCAAGCTCAGAATTGACCACAATTAATGAGTTTTGACCAAGACAAACACAAGCAGTTTCACAGCAAACAGATTTCCATTGTTCATTAGAAGTTAGAAAAAGCTGCTGCTCAGAAAAATACCAGCTGCATCCAAGAAACTGTCAGCTGCTGTTATCAATATTGCCTCTCAAGTCTTGACCCATTGCCCAGAAGTCCACTGAGTGACCTTGATCTCAATGGCTTGTGGTGGTAAGGCAATATCTATAAATAATGCATTAAAAGTGTCCTTCCACGTTGGCAGACTCACATTTGTCAGGCATTTCTATACAATACCAGGCCACTTTTTATGGTGTTCTCTTAATGTGCTATGCATTTTTATTCAGCTGCTTAAATATGGATTTATTTCTTTCTTGAATATATATTAATAGTGACTTGTCTGTTCATCAAATGTGGTCTGAAAAACAACAGCTGGTGAGTACAGTAGGAAAAAAAAACAGTTAAGGGATATCAGATAAAATGTTGGCAACTTTTACTACATTTTTAATAGTGTTTATTGTGAGGGAGCAATTTGCATACTAATGGCATTTTTCATGTAATCTGATGTTTCAAAGTGCTTTACAAACCAGTTAGTTACATTCATAGGAATAGAGAATATTATTATAGGCAATTAGGCATAAGCAGGGATGTGACTTTCATGCTAAACTCAATAGCCATCCCTTTATCATCAGATCAAAAGTAGGCATAGGAGGTGCCACAAGTGAGCAACCTCCTCCAGTACAAGATCACCAGCTCCCTAACCCAGCTTTCTTATCCACTCAAATCTCCCAGCAATAGACATTCCCCACTCCTTGTCACTATACCACTTTATGCAACCATCTCCACTATTAAAGAGTTTTCTCAAGATCTAACATAAATCAAACTCCTCAACTTACTGAAATTTTTCTTGTAACTGATTTTCTTTAACCATCCTTTCCTAATTGCTGCCTTTCTCCTTCACATTCCCTGCAAGACTTTCTTGTCAGAATCAAACTTGGTAGATCTCCCTGTTAATTTCTTTGTTCTCCATCCATACGAAAAAGTTTATCCCAACACAGTATAATAAAATTTTGGATAATCCCTACTGTCCAGCTGCAGTCCATCCCTGAGAGGTAATTAAAAATCTCTGTTGACAGTTAGATGTTGGATAATTTTGCCAAGTTAAATCCACATCCATCTGATCCTTCTGGTGTGATGGAAATTCCCTTGGTTTATTATAGATTTATGATAGACAACTACACATGAAAATATCCATGTTCCTTCCTCTTTTTTCCATGACCTTGAGACTATCAAGATGATTATTTTTCCTCACATCTTGGACTATTTTGGTGTAGGCATCCTTTTATTCACAACTCATTTTCCTTCTTTTCTGCCAGTCAGTCCTTCCTAAACACACTCTGCCCTTCTGTTCTAATGCTCAATTTTGTTTGTCTTTACTTAACTGTGATTCTGTACTGGCACTTTGGGGTCCTCCTGTTTTTAGTTAAATTGCCTATGGCTTCCTGTGAGCTTGTGATGTCACCTCCACCTCCAAGCCCCTCTTCCGTGCCCTCCTCCTTGTGAAATTAGCAGATCCTGGCCCAAAGCATCTCCCTTCTGCCTTGAGTGGTGAACTCCATCCACATGCTTAACAATGCCTTGGGCAGCCCCAGGCAGAGACGGGGCAAAGCAGTGAGCAGCTTCACAGCTTTCCACAGAATTGCAAAGACGTCCTTACAGCTCACAAGCTGCATCAGCCTGGATGCTTAATATGGGTATATATAAACTCAGAGAAGGATCTTATTTTCTGTAATTTCCTTTTATCCCCATCCTAAAGAATGCAAGAGAGTAAAACTTAGCCACGCTTGGTATATACTCAGAGGAGCACCCTTCAGGGAGCTGAAGTGCGCAGAGAAAGAGGAACATAGGTCATCTTAAAGAAAGTGCATCTCAGAGCTAAGCAACCTGATTCTAGGGGAATGTGGCTTTTAGCTTTCACATTAGTATCATACATCTGATATAGCACATTTGGAGCAGATGTGTCCTCAAAACCCTATAGTGGGGTTATGCCTCAAAGAGGAATGCTCCAACAGGCAGCCCTGGGAGACCAGTAGTGCTGTGATGTTCCTTCAGCTTCCGCAGCTGAGAGATGCCCCAGATACTCTCAGAGTCAGCAGAACAGGAGATGAAGTTTCTTGTCAGAACCAAACACTTGCTGATTCTTCATCTACACGTTCTTAATAGTGTTCTCATATAGCTCTGTTTCCAAAATTGAAATCAGGAGCGTAGTGCATTGATGCACTCAATGCAGTTTTTTTTTTTTTAATGCTATTTCAGGTTTTGAAGTTTCAAGCAATGCTGTCAGTACAAAGTACATTTCTTTCCCAGAAACTCCTCCAGAAATCATAATAATACACTGTTACAGAAGAATCCTTTTGGTGCCTAGAAACCAAGACAAATTTGGAGTACCTTAGCAGCTGGAATGTGTTTCCAGCCAACCTGTTAAAAGTCTTTTGAAGGGTAAAAGCATCAGGGGCCAAGACATAGAAAGAGTCATTCCAGTGAGACACTAACCAGTGCCTTCTGGCAAAGGACAAGTGATAGAGACACAGTCCAGGACTGTAGGAATCCCCATGTTGTCACAATCTATAAACAAGAAGTTTTGGGAAAGTTTCCAGGATTCCTTGCCACTTTCATATCATCCGCACAACTTGCCAGGAGAGACTTCTCTTTTTCCAGTGCCTATCAATACGCAACATGTGTCCCAGCTTCTTTGTCATGTGAAATTGTGAGAGTAATCACTCAGTCTTGTATCCCATGGACTGTTTTGTGTAAGCATGATATGAAACATGTCATGTGGATTAAGTAAAGGGCAGTAGATAACCCATAGACTTCTACAAATGCTCAGGACAGTGCTGGCTGAGCAGAAGAGCTACTTCTGGGTGGTTAAAGAAAATGCCCCAAGATTAAGTGATCTGTACTTTTTCCAGACTTGGGTGCATTTTAGCAAGGGTTTAACCACCCTCTATAAGCATAATCTTTTCAAAAGAGCAAACCTATTAATTGACTTTTCTAGGTTCTGCTTCCTATAGGGAAACTTTGTCTCGATTATATGATGGAAGTGCATCTATTGGTACTAACCAGGACATCAGGTAGACATTGAATCATGAAGTCATCATAAACCACATAGTCATCAGCATAGCTCTTAAGCTAATTACTATCCTGGATAGAGCCATTTTACCTTGCATCATGAGAAACAATCCTGACCTGCCAATCGTACCATATCAGAGACATGAATTTTTCCCAAACTTAAATAAGTATTTACTCAACTAATATGCTTTGAACAAACATTTGTATCTGCTCACACCAAAGAATCACACACATTCAATCTCATCGTGACAGAGTCTGAAAATATATCAGATAATGTAGAAATTTTAGTTGGAAAGAAATTTTAAGTACTAACCAATATTACAGTATTTTTAAACCATAATTTAACATAGATATTGAAACAACTCACAGACTATGCTAAGTATTTGGAATTTATCTTCAAAAAATTAAAATCAATGTTTCTATTAACTTGATCTTCTTCACCTCAGCAAAAACGTAATGACATGGAAATGCTAGAACAATTTTAGCTATAATACCACTACTGTTTCACTACTAGTTGTGCTTACAGTACAGACAGCTGGCCTAGGGACTGAGAGTGGTATGTAAAGTACATTTTATTTTCTAAAGGATAATGAACAACCGTGAATACAGTTCCTTGGTTCTGACCTCTAAACAATCACCGATATCAGTAAGTATAGTGCACCTCATCTTCTGAGGTCACAAAATATGTTCAACTGAACAGACTAATAGAGGACCTTGAGATTAGCTGTGAGTGCCAAGAACTTCTCACACACTTGTACTCATATAATGTAGGTCCTGGGTTCAGCAGTAGCAGTCATTTTTCTCCTTCTTAGTAGCTGGTGCAGTGCTGCATTTTTGACTTTCAGCCTGGGAAC
>WYDI02020507.1:0-10586 GCA_009867235.2 Psittacus erithacus | reverse complement strand
CCCTTTCCCTTGCCCTTTCCCTTTCCCTTTCCCTTTCCCTTTCCCTTTCCCTTTCCCTTTCCCCTCCCCTTCCCCTTCCCCTTTCCCTTCCCTCTTTCCTTCTTTCTCGCTCTCTCCCTCTCTTTTTCTCTCTCTTACAAAAACATTTTCCATATTACGGAAAAAATTCCATACCTTTGTGGGTTTTTTCTAATGCTATGTGTGCAGTTTCCCTGCCCACCTAATTACTTTCTGTGAACCTATTTTGACGATTCTTCACCAGTATGAGGAATTCTGGCAAAATTCATTGGAAGAATTATGGGCCTAAAGATAAAATTTTTGAAAGCATTGTGGTGAGTTGATGGGTATAGGAAGAGAGCTGGGTGGGGGATGAGGAAGAAATCTGCACTGAGGGCTCCGGAAGTGTGTTAGGTTGTCTTTATTTAAGGAACTGGCTGAATGGGGTGGTTCAGATGGCTGGGGATCCTAGTGTGATGATGGAAAGTGAAGACATAAGGGGCAGTTGGGCTTGTTGGAATTGATTTTAATTTGATGTTTAGACTATGAGGTCTTAAAAGTGCAAGGTCTTTGGTTCTGAAGCCTTCATCAGTTCCACTGCTGATGGAACAAAGTTTCCAGTTTGATGAAAAAAACTGCATAAAAATGGTATTTTCAGAAAGGCATTTGAAGTCTCATTTTTTTCTTTTTGATTTTGAATTTTAAGCAGCAAAATAACAATATTCTATTTAAATAGAATGTAAAGACTCTGTAACAATAGATATGAGATTAAGTCACTGGCCTCAGTGAAATAAGAATTTCAACTAAAGCTGACATTATTTTCACTCATTTTTCCACAAAATGAAGTTTTATGCACTTAAAATTGTTTGCTGAAGATCTCAAGAATTCACTATATATAACTCTTGCTGTTGCCTGTTACTTTTGTATTTGAGCACTTCCCAGTTTATTTTAAAGAATGGATTCTTTTAAACGGTTCTTTTGTTACAGGTTTTTTTGTGTGACCTAACAGTTTCTTTTGTCTTTTTTCTTCTCTCTTGTCAAAACGCTAGACATACACAAGCACTAGCAACAACTCCATGTCAGGCTCCTTGAAGCGGTTGGAAGATACCACAGCTCGATTTACAAATGCAAATTTCCAGGAAGTTTCTACACACGTTTCAAGTGGAAAAGATTCTTCAGAGGCTAGAGGGTCAGAGAGCAAAGGCAAGAAATCTGCAGGTCACAGCTCGGGTCAGAGGGGAAGAAAGCCTGGTGCTGGAAGAAATCCAGGAACAACTGTGACTGCAGCTAGCCCTTTTCAGCAAGGTATCAGTTGTTGTGCTGTAACACGACTTCTGCTTTGATGTGAATTAGAAATCTTACATATCTAAAACTTGAAAAGTAGATAATCCTTTATCCTCAGTTATGAGAATGTTGTTTCGCTTTGGGGAAAAAGTAGTTTTTCTCAGGGGAAAAAATGTTCATTGTTGTAATGTGAAAAAGAAGGTCGCACATCATTAAAGGGCAAAATTGATGCTTTTTTTTAGACTGTTACTCTCTTTAAGCGCTAAATCTGGAAGTTTCTCTGTGTGCTGCAGAGTTAGTCTGAGGTAAAATTTAACATATGAATTTCAGTCTAGGAGCCTTTCTTAGCTCTTTTATGAAATAATGTACTAACATTTTTTAGTTAGTGCTTATTAGAATGAAGCTGGACTACCTAATGTATAGGATGTGGTGGCCCTTAAATAATTTTTCAAGATGTAGACATTTAAAATACACTGTTTTCTTCAAAGTGAAAGACATTTTTACTTTTATATTTTTTGCCATTGAAATACATAAGCAGAAGATGATTACATGACAACTATATACTTTATAGTTTTACTTTATGCAGTGATGTTTTGAACATGTTAAAGCCCACTAAGTGCATTGTTAATACTTCTAAAAAGCAAATTTTATTATAGCATCCTCATCAGACTTGACGATAGATAAAAAAAAATTAAAAGTCAATTTTATTATTTAACTGATAAAACATAATATTTTGAGACACAACAAACTAGACCTTCTATGAAGTAATTTTTTTTCTATAATTTTCACTGTGGTGTGTAGCAGCTGACTTTCATTTCTGCTTTGTAGTCTTGCTCTTCCTTTGAGTTTATGTATGCAATGAGCAGTTTTAAATTTGTCTACAAGTCTTATAGTATCTCAGACTCTTCTATTTGAAAAAACTAGAAGCATTTTTTTCTTAACATTCTCAAAACTCTGCAAATTGCCTTCTGGAGTCCTGCATTTAAAGAAAAATCTTGCTCATTGCAGATGGCAAAATATGCATGTATTTTCTTTAAAGCTGCATTAAGTGAAGTTGATGTAACTTGAAAATACAAAGAACAATGTTTTTTTATGATTTTTAAATTGCTGTATTAATGTAGATTATATTTTAAATGGAATTCCTAATATTGAATGGAGTACTAATGGGAAAACACTGTTTTTTATAGGGTTTCCTTTTATATGCAATGTCATATTTAGAAGTATTTTTTGATGGGATAGTTGTCATCAGTCTGAGTTCTATAAAACAGTACCCACATGCGCCCGCCCATATAGAGTTACTGAATTTCAGTGAAGGTAGATTTGTATTTTCCAGCTGTGCTCCATTTTCTGCCTTGTGTGCACTAACACAGTGATGAAATGACTGCATTCCAAATATTAGAGAAGCAATTTAATTCTATTACACAAAAGATCTTTATGATTCTCTGACAGTGCTAAAAAAGTCTTAAAATGTCAATTTTGTACACTTTTTTCCACTTCTCCTCCTGTCCTTTCGAAAAATACCACTTCTGTGGAACACCTCCTCAGCTAGGGTAAATTAAGTGCAATTGCTGTTTCCTTGACCTGTGTCAGACCCTTGATTTAGGTAGAATGGTAGGGAAGATTGCAGGCATAGTGTAGATTTGATCATAGTATGTTTCTATCAGCCTTCTTTTTATATATGTGTATGTTTAATGAAACCTTGCTTTGACTTGCACCAGGTATGTGTTACAGCTTTAAAACATGAGGAATGTCAAAATTGTTTGAGCAGCAAAGTTGTTTATTCTTCTTTTGTTCATTGTTTGTGCCCCAAATTCAGATCTGAATCTCAGACAGGAATCTGAGAATCAGATGCAGCAGAGCGAAGACCCACAGGAGAAGCAATGAGTTATCTTAAAAATAATTTCTTTAGCTCTTGGTAACAATGTTCATTAAGTCCTTGCATTTTAAAGTTTTTTATCCAAAGATATTAATCTTTCCCACTGATTTTCATCAACAATAGGAAAAAAATTCTATACTCTTCTTCTTTTTTTAGGAAGCTTTTTGGGCACTCCTGGGAGCATAAAGTCATCTTCTGGAAGTTCAGTTCAGTCTCCCCAGGATTTTTTGAGTTTTACAGACACAGATCTGCGAAGTGACAGTTTTACGCATTCTCAACAGGCTGCGCCAACCAAAGATGTACATAAAGGAGAGGCTGGGAGTCAAGAGGGGGGTGTCAATTGTTTCACTTCCTTAATTGGTCTGCCTTCATCATCAGCTGTTTCCCAGTCTAAAAACTTTGACAGCTCCCCTGGAGACATAGGTAATTCAAGCCTTACTTCTACAGCATACAAACGAGCTCAGACTTCTGGAATAGAAGAAGAAACTGTAACAGAGAAGAAACGGAAAGGAAATAAGCAAAGTAAACATGGGCCTGGTAGACCAAAAGGAAATAAAAGTCAAGAAAGTATTTCCCATCTTTCAGTTTCTTCTGCTTCCCCAACTTCATCTGTGGCATCTGCTGCAGGAAGTGTGACGAGCTCTGGTCTTCAGAAATCTCCAACTTTGCTCAGGAATGGAAGTTTACAAAGTCTTAGTGTTGGTTCATCTCCAGTGGGTTCAGGTAGGCATTTACTGGATTTGTTTTTTTACCTTAAAGTATGTCTTTGTTATTTTAGCTGTAATTCTGAATATGCTTTTCAAGAACAGAGTATCATTTAAAGTCTCTTGAAAGTCAAATTGGAGAAAAAAGTAAAAATTAGAATGAGACTGTTGGAAGAATAAGTTTTGTTTTATGTGTCGGTGCTACTGTGCCATAGGTGGCTGTAGTAAATTGACCTGTATGTAGACCTATATGCTATGTAAATGCAGGTTTTGAGTCTGTAGGGGGAAAAAATAAGTTGCATGAAAATAGGTTATTTGGAAATTGCATGCGACAGGTTTAGCTAATATAAGTGATAGTGCATACAGATTGTGTTACCTGTATGTTCTATTACATGGAGAAAATCAGTACTCAAGCATATCAGCTGTGCTGAGTATGTCCCTCAATTATTTTTCCCGATTTAGATTAACTAAAAATCAAAATGTCTGTATGGAGAATTATCAGTTTAAACACATAAAAGGATATTTTGAATATGGGTCCCTGTGCAGCTGGATGGCGTTTTCATATTCTTGTGTGCTTTTTAGCAATTGAAATTGGCTGGTTTGTTCTTCCTCTGTTCTAAATGTTATGTGCATCTGGGGCTGAGAGAGGCTTTCTTTTCCCAGTTAACCTGTGTGTGGAATGACCTTGCAGAATACTGTATCTACTAAAGTCTTTTTGTTGCTTTGAAGTTTCTTTCGAAGCCTTTGTGTTCGGATAAAAAAACAGCAAACCATCAGATCCCTCCATTTCGTAACTTTGAAATTTTGTCCTTTTTGTTGTTTTAGGGAATTTTTTTGCCTTTTTTTGCCTTTTTTTGAGAGGCTGGTGAGGGGAAAGGAATGGAAAGTGAATATTTGGTTGTGGGCGGGGTTTCATGCTTTTATATTGTATATTTTCACTGCATAAGCAAGAGATACTTTAAAACCGTGCATGCATCAAGAAAGAAAAAACTTTGAGAACAAGGCAGGTACTTAAAAACTTGATCTCAAAACCACATTAAGTCTTTGTTAGATATAGGTAAATTATGATTTTTATAACAAGTAATAATGGCAATAGCAGTGGTAACTATATTAAAAAACATTTTTCCTGCATTGGAATCAGTAGGGAGAAATTGTGTGTGACAAAACTTCCTATCTCACTGTCCATCTTTTTGATGAAAACGCATTTTAATAAACCTGTTAACCTGATATCTTTTATGGACAGAGATCATGCAACAGATCAGTGTTCTGGTTATTTTAGTATGAACTTAATTATTCCTAATGCTTTTGAGGTGGATTATGTATTGTTGTGGTTGGGTAACAGGTGGAAGCACAAGATCTTGATTCGAAGTGAAGGACTCATGTTTCCCACCCTTAGGTTTGTCTTTGAATATTCTGGTTTTGTCAGCTCCTAGAACTGGCCTTTCCCTGGCTAGGGCCATTCTTGCTTCCTTTGTCCTCTTTATTGCATCTCACTCTTCCATCTATAAAATGCCAGTGATAATTTTAAATTTCCTTTTTACAAAGCTTTGAAATAGGGGATGGACATACTGGGTAGGTCTTATTACATGTATCATGATTTTCAACCTGTAATTTCCCCGGTGTTAGGCATGCTTAGATTCTCAGTAGCCAGTGTTAGATTTGTCCTTTAAACCAGTGATATTTTCTGAAGATGCCAAAGAATGTGAATGAAAAGAAATAAAATTCATAAACAAAATCATCCTAACAAAACCCAGAAAACTCAAAGAAACAAACCCAGGTGGTTTGCAAGCAAAGGCATAATGGTGGTAGTGCTGCTTTCCTCACTTCATCATAAGCATTTTCTGGGTTTAGCAGTCCATTTACAACTTTGTTACAATGAGGAAGGGCATATGTGTATTATCAGAAACATATGAGTATTATCAGAAGGGCATATGAGTATTATCAGAAACATACCTGAGAAACATACATTTTCTCAGGTATGATATGCTGATGTTTCTCTTTGAAGCATTTCTGTATCGTCCAGTAACAGAATCTTACACATGAGTCTAAATGATTTGACCCAAAACCCCAGGTAAGATTTTGTGCATGTACATATAGTGAGAGAAAAGGCAGGGGAAGTCAAGCTAAAAAGTTTTTAACGTCTCTTACTTGGAATTGCCTTGTTATTTCAGAGAAGCAGAATCAGGAATGAGCTAGACCATACTAAACAAATCTTTTGAGGCACTTCTTTCAAGAATCTCCTCCTATTTTTATTTAATAACCTTCTTAACTGTAGCTACCATTCTTTTTCCATTTTCTTAAGAGTATTTGTTGAGATCCATAAAAATGATGAAAATCCTTACTTCACAGATGTATGATAATCCTGTTCACAGTCAGTGTTCAAATTAGATGAAATGTGAAGGAAAGCTTATTCTAAAGGGTAATGCAGATTCGTCACATGCTGTTTTTACGTAATTAAATGTCTTCCATAACACTTTTATTTAGAATAAGTATATTCAGCTCATTTCGTGAAAGTTCTGCCCTCTCCAAACTTCTGTCCAGTCCACAGAACTTCCATTTTCCTCTTTAGTAACAGAGGTGTACCAGGAATAGTACAAGGCCACATAATTAAAATCTATTATAATACATAAACTCAGGTTGTATTAAAGTTGATATTGGTCTTTGAAGTCTTGGAATTCAGGATCTGAATTTTTAATGGCAGAGGGTTTCATATGAACTCTACAATTTGATAGAGCTGTTTAACTTTTCTAAGTCACACCAGTTGAATTCTCAGTATTAAGTTGATTCTCATCATCCTTCTAGGGAATAACACTTATAGATAAATTTCTAATCCAAAGTATTGTAAAGCAGTGATCCTTTCTACTGAAGATTTGTATTCTTTTCTTTTCACAACAGTGGTGATTAAAGAACAGAAAACCTTCATCCAGAGTTTGGAAGCGATGAGTAGCATCTTGTCTCAATCCTTACCTCTGCTAGTAGTAGATTGATTCTAAGATCAGTTGTTCCTTTTACCTTACTTGCACTTTATTTCAGCAGTAGTGCAGAAACAAATAAAGTGGTGGGAATTAAAGAAAAGTACAGTTATGGTAAATAAGTTTCATACATTTTTTATTTTCCTGTCAAGCAGTTTGTGCAGGCTCTGGTTCCTTTTTGTTTGGAGTACACTCCAGTGCATGAAGAACTCTGAGAACTAATTTCTCACAGCAGTAGGGAAAAGAATATTTAATGTGATGTACAGTACCTTCTGGATTTTGTGGAGTAATGCAGCAGGGTAAAATGAAAAGCAGCCAAGTGTCAGAAGTAAACTGAATAAGTGAATTTTGTGTTTTATGGTAGATAAAGTTCTTCAAGTTCTTAATGGATTTTCCCTGCTGGAAGAAAAAGTGTTTCAAGTGTATGGAGGTGCTTCTCTGTCTTTTCCAGTTCTGTTCTTGATACCAAGTGTACAACAGATTGTATTGTATCAGCTTCAGTTGCTAAGGACTTCAGGGGATCATTTGCTTTTTAATTTTTTTATTTTAATTTTTGCAACATAGATTTGATACCCTTAAGAGTACTGCAAACCCTACGAGGGTCTTTCTCCCTTTTTTCCCCCTAAGAACTCAGGAGAAGGTTTAATTCCAAATTGAGTCTCAAAATGGGTAGCCCGTTCTTTCAGCAGCCTTGCAGTGTCTGTCTTCTGGAATTATCTTTGGCACAATTGAGGCAACCTTTTTATTTATCTCCCTACATTTGTATTTCTGCATCATATACATTCTGCCCTTGAGCTGTCTTCAGCATGCATTGGTTGGTTGTACTAGACAGTGTTTGGAATAAGGCCTCTCTGGGTTGATACTGTCTTGTGCAGTCAAATTCCAGTTTTATTTAGAAGTTTACTAAGTGCTTCAGCTTAGTCCATGTATTTTATTGTCCTTTTCTCATTTGATTCAAGTGGTGATGAAGCCTCTGCCAAGTTTTACATTCTTCTGCAAGGAGGTGATCTTACTGTTAAGCTCTTTGTCGTAATGATGATGTAAGAGAGCGATCTTTGAGCTTCAAAGTAGATGGTTAATTTGAAATAATTCTCGTTGATATACTGAGTCCCTCAGACCTTATGTTAAATCTTTATGATGTTATGTTTAAACTCTGTAATCTTTGACATACTAACTAAAGCTATTGGGAGAAAGAGTTCAGAAAAAAACAGTATGGAACAGTTTATGCTGTTACATTCACCTGCTAAGTACCCCAGAAGCCAAAGCAGAAAAATAAGTCTTGTTGTGTTAAAAAGCCAACTTGTATTCTAGAGGAGATAGAATAGAAAGAACAAATTGGTGGAAATGGGTATTAGTGACCTTTTAGGATTAAGTGAACTGTGTAGAAGATGCACAGGGCAAAATTCATGTGCAGGGAGTTTAAATCTTCATATTTGAGGCTCAACAGAAATGGTGTTTGTTTGATGCAAGATTTAAATGTTAAAATTGACAGTTGTTGCTGTAGAAAACATGGAGACATTCATTAAGTAATTGGGAAGAAATCATATGAGGTAGTAGAAATTTATGAAAATGGGGATTATCATTAAATGATCCCCCATCAATGTTCTCAGGTAAAACAGGTGTTGGCAGCAGCTATATCCAGAAGTAATAAATTGGCATGATGGTGAATGCCTTGTATTTTCATGTTTTTAGACTGTTAGTGTTAAATTTCAGTAAGTTGTTAAAACTTGTAAAGTTGTTAGAGAGTGGCAGATAGTTAATGGTATGTAATTAGAATGTTTCTGATACAAGATAGCTGTTAAGAGATTCGATGATTAATGGTGGCTATTGTGAGTTATGAAAAATAACTTGCTGGACTTCTTTTTGTATCAATAAAAGCAGCGGCATAGTAGAAGTCTAGACTTCCAATTGATACAGCAGGGCATTTTAAGTAAAGACCTGTAGTGACAGGAAGTCAGCAAACCTTTGCCTTAAATGTAGTTAATGGCTAAGTCTGAGATTATTTTTGATCAGAGAATTATTAAGTCAAAGGGTTAACTTTAAAGTTGCATTATTTCCCTGTGCATCAGTTACCAACTTTATGCTGTTTATTAGAAAATTCTGCAATTCCTAAAAAAATCTGTATGTGAGGGCAGGGTAAAATGGATCTCTTGGTAAGCAATACAAACCATGAGTTGTGTTGGTGGGGCTGAAGTAAAAGATTACATCTAAGGAAGATGGATGTGTACTTGCAGGACAAGGATGACCTTCTGGGGAAGGAAGGGCTGAAAAGAAAAATTATACAGATAAATAATCAGTTATGTCTGAGTTTCGAGTGTTGAGCTGTATTTAAAAAGATCTGAATGCATAAACAGCAGACGAATGAGAAAGGTAGCTTTGTGTTCAGCAGAGTGCATCTAATCTTTGAATACTTTGTCTAGTTCGGCTATCTGCTGTGTGTAAAGAGCCATGAAAAGGATTCAAGACTGGAAAAAGCACATTACTGTACAAAAGCTATGGATTTAGTTTACCCAACTGTATGAAGTTCTCTACCATGAGAGTGGTGAGGCACTGGAACAGGTTGCCCAGAGAAGTTCTTGATGCCTTATCCCTGGAAGTGTTTAAGGCCAGGTTGGATGGGGCTTTGAGCAGCCTGGTCTAGTGGAAGGTTTCTCTGCTCATTCAGGGGACTTGGAAACAGATGATCTTTATCCAAAGGTCTCTTTCAACCCAAACCATTCTGTGATCTTATGATCATATGGGGAACTGAAAACTGATTCTGTAATGATTCTTAACCTAACAAAGTAAATCGTGATCAAGTGAGGGAAGGTAATAGTTAAACAATTCTCAGCAATGGTTCTGAGAATTTGAAGATGACACATCTTCTAGAAGATACAGTTTAGTTGAACATATTTATTTGATTTACAGTGGGAAGTTCTAGAGCTAAGAATCAAATCAGATGCTCGTAGAGATTGTTGTTTGACTCTTATCTGCAAGTCTAATTCTGTGCTGTATTACACTTAATTTCTAAAACAAAAATTAGCATGGTGAGTCAGTTTGGCACGTGAAATAGACTGTAACAGGGCAAATAATGTGTTTCAAAATACAGAAATCAGTAGGGAACATGGTATGTTCTATGCTTTTATCAAAGGTTGGGAAGAAATTAAGGAATCAGATCTTTGCTGCTCACTGTCAGGGTTCACGGTAGTTTTTAACAACGTATATTGTACTCAGATATAATGAATAATAATTCCTTGATAAAGTTTCGTAAAAAAAAGAAAAAAAAACCCTGAACAATGAACTTTATAAAAGAGATGTATTTTGAAAACAATTATGTAAAGCGTCTGAATAATGATGGAGAACTGAACATTATGTCACATTGAGATGACTTAAGAAAAAAAGGCTGTTATCCTAGTGACGCTCGTTTCGAGAAGGGATAGAAAAGTTCGATCACTTGAAATAACTCCATAGATACTGAAGGTAGTGGAGTACTATATTTAATTCTGATTATTTTTTCACTAGAATATGAATATAGGAAAGTTGAGAAGAGGCATACAGTAGAATCATAGAATCACAGAACAGTTAGGGTTGGAAAGGACCTTAAGATCATCTAGTTTCAACCCCTCTGCCATGGGACACCTCACACTAAACCATTTCACCCAAGGCTCTGTGGAGCCTGGCCTTGAACACTGCCAGGGATGGCGCATTCACAACTTCCTTGGGCAACCCATTCCAGTGCCTCACCACCCTTACAGTAAAGAACTTCTTCCTTAT
>WYDI02020504.1:0-18536 GCA_009867235.2 Psittacus erithacus | reverse complement strand
TACACCTGGGTCGGAGCAATCCCAGGCACAGCTACAGGCTGGGCAGAGAAGAGATTCAGAGCAGCCCTGTGGAGAAGCAGCTGGGGGTATTGGTCAATGAGAAACTTAACATGAGCCGTCTTCAGTGTGTGCTCACAGCCCAGAAAGCCAACCGTATCCTGGGCTGCATCAGAAAGAGGGTGACCAGCAGGACAAAGGAGGTGATCCTGCCCCTCTACTCTGCTCTTATGAGACCCCACTTGGAGTGTTGTGTGCAGTTCTGGTGTTCTCACCATAAAAAGGACATGGAGCTGTTGGAACAAGTCCAGAGGAGGGCCATGAGGATGGTCAGGGGACTGGAGCACCTCTCTTATGAAGACAGGCTGGGAAAGTTGGGGCTGTTCATCCTGGAGAAGAGAAGGCTGTGTGGGGGCCTTTAAGGATGCTGGGGAGAGACTCCTCATTAGGGACTGTAGTGATAGGACAAGGAGTAACGGGTTAAAACTTACACAGGTGAAGTTTAGATTGGGTATAAGGAAGAAGTTCTTTACTGTAATGGTGGTGAGGCACTGGAATGAGTTGCCCAAGGAAGCTGTGAATGCTCCATCCCTGGTGGTGCTCAAGGACAGGTTGGACAGAGCCTTGGGCGACATGGTTTAGTGTGAGGTGTCTCTGCCCATGGCAGGAGGATTGGAACTAGATGATCTTAAGGTCCTTTCCAACCCCAACTGTTTTATGATTCAAAATCATATGGGTTTACATGTGGTTTTAATACAAAACTCAAGGAAATACAAATTTCAAATGTTGATTTGAAAATAATAAATATTTGAATAATTAATTTATAATTAATATTAAATGATTTCAAAATAATGTGCAAGAAGAAACTTTTCCTCAGCAAACCTATATATCTTTTGCCCATAAGAATATCCAATTGAATTTTCCTACTGAATTTACCTGTTCTATCCCTAGACTTGGGCAACTAGTTGTTGGCAGCAATGCCCACTGTGCAAATATTTACTCAAAGGATCTTGATTTGAGACAGAAACTCTATTGTGCTGAGAAAATATATTACACTGCATGTGGCCTATGGAGCCAGTAGTCTTTGTTTTTAATGGCACTTTACCTTAATGTTTTGATCTAAGGAAGAAAAAGAAAACAAATCAGTGGAATAAACACAAAATACTTGTCCCTTTAGGAGGGAAATGAGTATTACACCACTTAAGTGTTTTTGAATTTAAACATCTCCTTGAGGCATTTGCCTTAAAATGCAATGCGGATTTCCATGACTTCAATTTTTCCATAATTATATTCCCTCCCTTCATAAAAGTGGATGATTTTCTGTTAAAAGTCTATAATGGATGGCTAAAAATTATATTCTCTTCATGGCATTCCCAGTTATCTCAGGAAACCCTAGCAGTCACCACTGACCTTTGCTATTGTGTCCTAGAGATATTTACAGAAAATACAGTAATGCTTAAGAAGAACCTCCAAAGCAACAGTGAAAGGGCTAAGTTACAAAAGATTGAGCAGGTTTGTCTGAAAGAATATTGGGTTTGTTTTATCCAGAAAGCTACAGTGATCATAGCAAATATATTGCAGTGCCCTGCATTTCTCTGAAAGTATCAAGTTCTGAAGCAATTTGAATTTAAACCTCTACTAGAAATTAATGAATACAGACATTTCCAGAAGAACTTGAATATAAGAATATGCTAGCAATTCCATTGTGTCTTATGGAGAGGTCCTTGTACTGTGCTAGTAAGATTGTCACATTGCCTTACCCAGGTTTCATCTCCTCTAAATATGACTGTCTACAAGCACAGTGTCAAGCCTAAGCTGTTTTCCTAAAAGCCCTTTCAGTACCCAGTGAGGCTTGATGGCCAGGGAATAATTAATTCTGTTCATATTTATCACCTATTTTGACACAGGGTCACTTACCCTTTAGGAATGTCTCCCCATTGATTGTAGAGTGATGGATACACTTAGATGAAACAGTTAATTTTAGGAAGCTAAATGAGCTAACATAAACCATGGCAGACGTGTGCATTCTTTTATCTTCTTCCTAAAGGTAGGAATATATAGTGTGACACGTGAATTTTGGATGCATGCAGTATTTTATGGGTTTGTTTTGGCTGGGGATTATGTTTGCTCAGCTTTGCTTTCAAGTTTCAATAATAGAGGAGAAATTCAAGAAATACCCTTATACAATATTATTATTTCTGCAATATTATTATTTCTGGTCTTTGGGGTGCAGCTTAATTTTTAAGCTAATATTATGAATATGCACTCATGACTTTTGGTTGCTGGACGTAACTATAGAAAGTATTTCACAGGTTGTGGCTATGAGCACCAGCAGGCATGAGGATGCCTGATAGAAACAAAAAAGAATGCACTGTCATTGTGTTTTACACCAGTATGTTCCATGTACATGTAGTGCATTTCACTTGCTAATTAACAGGAAGCAAAGAAGTTTTAGAGCTGGGAAAATATAAATAGTTTTTGGTTTTATTTTGCCTGTGACAGGTGATTCATTGCTAGAACAATATATTGAATTCAAAGCAAGTAATTCATGTTGCTGTACATTGCTCTAACAAAGGTTTTACAACATTAAAAATTCTGCCATACCCAACAGTTGATTTCTGGTTTGGCCAAGGGTTTAGATACTTGCTGACTGCTGCTGCTCTCTCAAATAAGGCTGGACTGAGCTTTTATTGTTAAGATCTATACAATATAGACTTGGACAGATGTTCTCCTTTGAGCTCAGAGGAAGAGAGTTATGAGCATGATGTGCACTGTGTAACCTTAGCCCACACGAAGGCAAATCCTGCTTAGTTGAGTAAAACCCAGGTGCTATCTCTGTTACTACTGTTCTGCTGCCCCGCTATAAGTGGCAGGTGATTATATGAGATGTTAAGTGTCAGCACTGCAGGCAGGAACTCAAACCCAGCCATTACAGGATCACTTCTCATCACCCACATCACAAGAAATGAGGACTGCAATAGCCTCGCTGCTCATACAGCTGCCTAAAGTCACAGGCTGGAAGAACCACACAGGAAATGTGGAGCTGGGGAGTATCTTTGGTAGGATAGGGCTGGTTAGTTGTCTCTTGTGCACCAGTACCTAAATAGACCCACAAATTAGCGGAGCTTGATAGAGTTAAAAAAAAATAAACAAGAGACGGTGAGAATTTTTTAATCATTGTGAGGGAAGACATTGCCATTCTGATCTCTCATGCAGGTGTGTGTGTGTGGGGAAGCATAAGCAGCCAGTGAAACAAGACAAAAGGCATGTCCCCATATTCTAGCCAGTGCTCTCTTCCTTACATGCACAGTCCTATCATCTGTTCCTTGTACTTTACTGATGATCTGGTTTAATTAGAACAGCCAGGAGCCTGTGAGGAAGAAGGTCAAGCTGTTTAGGAAAACATTCTTTTAGAAATAACAAAGAAAGCTAACAAATAATGAAGCCCACCTTTTTAGGCAGAGCTTTTCTGAAGCTCTTTCAGCAAAAGACTAAAGAATACATCCCATTCCTCTCCAGGAATTATGAAGTCTTTGGCTATTTTCAAGTGTTATTAAGCTGTCAGCAGCTGGAGGAAAAAACAATCAAAATTTTATATACAAATATCAGTTGTGCGGTTTGCATTTGATTCTCAGAAAGCAGCTGTATATTTGGGAGGTCTTCCATGAGAGACAGAGGCGGCTTTTGTTGAGGGCCAACATTTCCATTGAACGTATCACAGGAGAAACCATGACATCACCATTTGAATACATTATTATTTTTATAGAGCTCAAAGTCTAATTTCATTGCTACATCCATATAGCTTCATCTATATAGCCTAACCTTAGCTGGGTGATAAACAGTTATTTCCTCCCATAAAAGCTGATAAAAATTAAAGTAATATATAATTTTGTAGAAGTCTTCTTTCAAACTGTTGTCTTTTATTAAGAAAACTGAAAGAAGTCTGACTTTTGCAAAAAATATTCAGCTTAGCTGCAACCATAATTGAAAATTTGCCCTGTTGGAGAAATTATTGATCTCATTCCTTGGAGACAACTTCATGATGTGAAGATTTTAATTGTAACTGCCCATTTAGTATAAAACACAGAATAATAGCAGTTATTCATATTCTTGGTGTCCTGCAGATACAATGTTTTCAGGTATTCCCTAACTACCTGCTTTGCAAACACTACATCTTTAGTGGGTTTTTTTGCAAAAATCTCCTACTTACACTTCACGTGTGTTGATAAACTTAACTCAAACAAGACATGGGTGCAGGTACAGTAGCAGCCATAATTAATGACTGTCATTACATTGGCAGCAGCTATCAGTTTTACCTGTCAGTTTTGCAGTACATTTCCAGAGTTTTTTAGTGCTCAGGAGATTTTCAGCGCTCATGTTGCTAGGATCCATGAAAAATATAGTATCTTGCTAAACATCAAAGAGAAAGGGAACTTTTAGATGCAGATAGGAACTCTGCCATTTGTGTTGGCATCGTGTCAGCTGGGGAGCTTTTATTATTGTTGTGATGCTGTGATGTAAATGGCTATTCCAGTTGCTTAATATCCCACTGAAATATTCTGAGCACTGATTTTTTCCATGCCCCTAGAAATGTCTCTCATCCTTTCTCACTTAAGCACTGTATAAATAAATTCTTTCTTAATTTACATCTGGAGTGATAATAATATCTGTGATTGACAGGCAACACAAAGTCAGGCGATTTACCAAACAGTCCTCAAGCTTTACCTTTTCAAGGGAATGGCTTTTAAAGATGATATAACTGCATAAATCTATATTACTTTTTTACAGAACCATAGATCTCAAATGAGATTGCTTTGCACTGAGTTTCAGCATATATCTTCAGAACTGTCAATAATTCAATGTCAATGTTTTGTGCTTTCAGACTGTACTTTAATGCTTACCTGGGCAGAGGTACAGAGATCTCTACAAAGAGGTTTCTGTGGTCTGCAAAGCATTGCTGGGCACTCACTGGCACACTGAAGCTTCTGCCTGAAACCACCAAATCAAAATGGTGTCCCTGAAGAAGAGATGGATGGGTGGTGCTGCTTCTCCTACATCCTAACCATGGCTTCAGTCATTCACATGAATCTCGAAACCTTCCTTTATCTTGTAATGTTTAAAGTATTCAAAGACTGTTTAAAACCAAAGGAGTGGCTGGTATCCCAAATGCAGCTTCTCAGTACACATGAAAAGCATACACAATATACAACTCGATAATTGTCATTTGAGAACTAAATACTGACATTGTTGAATTTAATGTTAAAATTGCCATTGAATTTTTTGAGATGAGAAATGAGCCCTTGGGGCCTAAAACTTAAAAAAAAAAAAAAAGAAGAAGAGTTAAAAAAAAGTGTAATCTCTCTACTACCTTGGAAGGCAAAGCTTTTGTAGGATTCTCTGAAGCACTGATTTAATAGCAACTTATACCATAGTAGTAGTAAAGCTCGTCAGTCAGTGCAGCTGTACAAAGACTGCTTTGAGTCAGTTGCCAAGAATAAGCTGGAAACAAAGTTTCACCCAGCTAACTTTGTCATTTGTTAGTCCACAAGCCAAAAAAATATTCTGATGCTCTTCACAGAAGTAGAATAATATCCTGCATGCAATTCATATTTTATTCTCTTCCTTGTCACAGCAGCTGAATCTGAATGACATCTTGTTTAATTGTTCTGCACGACTTCTGAACATATGAAGTTCTTTAGCTTTTCCCTGTATGGATCACAATGCCAAGTTTTAGAAAACAAATATTTGGGTGGAGTATGTACAGATGTTGTTAAATTTCAAGTAAAGAAAGTGTGTTTTCAACCACAATCAATTCCTAACCATCCAGTTTCATTCAGCTGTCATCTATGGTATGCTTTGATATATTTAACAAGCTGTTTCCATCAAAACCGCAATACCTTGGAATATTACCATTTTTACACTTATCAGCACGTTCAACCTAAATCAGTTTTTTCCTAGTAAGAGCAAGAACAGGCATACTTTCTTGATGCAGCACAAACTGTGAAAGCTGCGGGCTTTCAGAGCTTCAGAACACTGTGTTTGTTTGTTATCAAGGAAAATGTGTATGTAGGAATTGTGAAAAGGGGCTGAATGACACATTTAATTTAGAGCAGATGCTGCATAAAATTATATCATATTTTCTTAAATAGAAAATCAAGAGAAGTCTTAAATCCAATAATTTGTTTAGTTGCCTCATTTAATAGCTTTGATAATCTTTTTAAGTTCATAGAACAGGCTGACATAGCAAACAGCATTTTAGGCACGTAACTATAAACCAGAATTCAATGCTTAGAGTACATCAGGCACTTTTCAAAATCTGTGGTTGCTGCTACCAGCTCTTTCCAAAGGCAATAATTTATTTGGTTTTTTAAAGTTTTATTATTTTTTTGTTATGCACATGGAGATTAATGAGAACCCCCTGGAAAACCTGTGTGAGATTGATAAGTGCAATCCTTGTAGAAGGATATCAGCTATCTTTTGAATCTGATTAACCACTCTAGAAATGCCAGCTTGAGCAGTTGTCCTCTTCTGTTTGTAATGGTCTCTAAAAGAAAAACAAAAAACCAACCAACCAACCAAACAAAAACCCATCAAAAACCAAATGACACAATTAAGTCTTGCCATTACCTCTTCATCCCATGCTGATTGACAAGGAGATAACAAGGAAGGGAATGGTTAGCACTTTTTCCCTTATTAATTTGAATTTCACCAGTTAGGGTGAAATAAAAATAATCAGAGGAAAAAAAAAACCAGAACTATATGATAATAAAATCTATTGCAGAAAAAAAATACATAGTAGAAAACTCCACCATGTAATAAAATTGAGAAAAAAACACTACTATGACAGTTAATAATAGGGAAATAAGAATGAGAACATAAAGAAAAGGATCCGAACTAATGTCAAACCTTTTCTATTCATTCAGTTATCCATAGAATGGCAGTGCAGTCAACAAGACTTCTGAGATTCATTTGCTAACAGCCAGGAAAGAAGGAAGGTAAGAAGGACAGTAGCAATTGGGGTAGTTTGTTAATAAATCAAGAGTTCAGTATTCACAGGTAATATTTTAGCTTAAAAGCTAAAATAATATATATATATTAAAAATTTCCTCTTTAGCAGAAATTTGTGAATGTTTAATCTGATTTATGTGAGTTGCAGCAGACCAGCCCATTGACCTTGCTAGAATCACACAGTGATTTTAGTGTGGGATAATCCTGAATGCAGAGATACCTTACTGCCTAACTACTACCTGCCTTAGTGGACTCTGGATGTGTTAATTTAAAAGTACCCTCTAGAGAATATTCCCCAATGTATCAGATTTCCAGTTTGCATACAATAGCAACTGAAAATTTGCATCTCAGGACTCAATAAACATGGGACACATTGAAATGGTTTCCAAACAATTTAAATAATCTGCTACTTTGCCTGCTGGATAGCTATCAATTTTTGAATTCGAATAAAATGAGAGATGATCAGGAAAATCTAATTTAGTTTTCTCGGTCTAATCTATTTACCAATCTTCCGTATTTGCCAAATTTAAATAAATAAACACTTCACTCTACTTTTTTTTTTCTCTCTGTAGCATACTCCCAAATAGTCATGCATATGTCTATTCAAACATAATTTATTTCAACAGATTTTAGACCACTGATTCAGAAAATGATGCCTTGGGTGAACAAATGATTAGCATAAAGACATGCAGCGGACTTGGTCCTCAAATGACCAAAAGAGCATGCTGATGCTTGGAAAGTATGTGGGGAAAGTGGGAAATGTGAAAGGTGCATGATACTGTCTCTCAGCAAAAATCAAAATGTAACATTACTTATATAATTTGATTTACTTGTGTTTACTTGTGTTCAGCTGTGTTCATGTTATGATAAATATAATTCTGCTATGACACATTTATTAATTTAATCTTATTGTAATAATATTATTATTACAAATAGTATTTATGTATACTTTTAGCAGATGCAATATTTTATACTGTAATAAGATAGCTCATGGTCTAGAATATTCAGTTAAAATATGCAAATGGTATTTCTTCTGTTCTGCTGTGGCATCATCCTCTACCAATAGCACATTGAACAGATTGTTCAGATAATGTTGACATAGTTGTATCTGAAGTTAATTAATTACTGTAGCACATTAATTAATTTAAGTGAATAAGAAGTCAGTTTGAACTCAAAAATAAAGCTTTGTATTAAAGAAAAAGTTAGGCCAAAATTTTTTTGGCAGTGTCAATACTTTTCTTTCAAAAATCAAAAGGCTTTTGAAAACAACCAATTCTTAAAAAGACCATTTCGACAGCTTGCCATTTTCCAAAGGAAAGTGTTTCGTACGAGAGTTCTCCAGCCCCTCTAAACATTTCTCTAGTGTTAGGCCAGCACACATGGGAAGTGTTCATTTCCACTGGCTGCATGCAAAATTGGTTTCAGGACACAGATGTTTGCAGTAAAATAAAACTACTAATTTGTATTTGAGCATTAACATCTTTTCAGATCTTCCACTATGGAAAAGTATGCTTTCTCCGATTTTCCATCGTCCCTTTTCATAATAACACCAGTTTGCTTTTCATGCCAAAGTTGTAGGGTCATTAAGAACCCAAGTTAAACAAATTCTGAGCTTCTCAGAAATTTTATCAAAATGCCAACTTTTTCATATAGCAGAATTCAGGATTATTCAGTAAATTATATTCTACTTTATATGTACCTGTTAAGGAATAAATTGAAAGAAAGAGAAGTTGTATCATAGCACAAGTCAATTCCATATTTTTTATGATTCGTAACACTCCTGGGTATTTCACATTTCATTCCATTAATAGCCCACATTGTCAATTACTTAAATACTGACACCAACCTTAGTAGTTTCTTATTGCTCAAGGAAAAGGTTGCAACTGGGTTTTTTTTTAAGTCTCTTGCATGGTGCAGGCCCTTAAGACCATAATTTAATGTTTCTTTCCATTATTTCTTAATGCATTTGAACAGGGGGTTTATGTCATTCCAGTTTGGCACTTAATGCTTAAAGATATGTATTTAGGGTGAATCCTTTGATATACAGATGCCACTACAAATTTTGCCAGAGGCTCGGTGAATTTGGCGTGTCAGTTTCTGGCCAGCCAAACTCCCAGGTGGGAGGAAGGTCTTCTTCATTCTGCGCAGGGAAGACATCACTGGAACACATAGTTCTGCTGGGTTGAGCAGGGCTCTGTATGGAAGTGACCTTACTACTTTCATTTGGCAGAGAGGTAAAAAAGGGCCCAACAGGCTGGAAATGCATTCCTCCATTTCTCTGTTTATCTAGATGTGAGAATGGCATCTTATCACATGTTGAGGGACTGACATAAAGAACTTTCAATGGAGAAAATTTCTTTTTTTCACAATATTACCATATGTCCTTCCAAATCTCTAACAGCTGATTTTACCTTTATAAAGGCTTAGGAAGCTATGCTATTGCTTTGGAATTTCTTCTAGTTGGAGCTTTCTTCATTCTTTTTCAGAAACTTTTCACACAGAAATACAATATCACTGAGAACTTTTATTTCCAATGCAGGGTGAACATCTGAGGTTCCAAGTGAGGTCAGGAAAAAAGGCTTTTTACTACAGGTCTCTGATACTGAGGTGACATCTTCATCTGCTACCACTTCTGGAGAAGTTCAGTGACTGAGACAGGATGTCCTGTTTTGTTGATTTGTTGACCATTTTAGACTTGTTTCTGCAATGAACAACTCTGACCTTCATGATAATTTTCAATACATGGAATTACCATTTGAGTTTTTCACAGAACCAATAGGTTTTAGAAGATGGCCCTCTGTATCTTACTCATAAGACCTTCCCTATCTATAAAATAGTCTCATACAGACACTACAACTCTCACAAAAGTGAATCTTTTCTGAGGGTTGCTAATTCTGAGAGTTACGGCAGCATCTATTTGCATTGATCCTGCCAGATCAAATCTCTTCAGGTATGAGGGATAAACCTCTAGTCCTAGCAAAAACATCACTGCTAGTCAAGCTCAATTAAGTTCTTTCATCAGTGCAAATATGATTTGCCAGGCATTTCATTGTATCCTTCATCATTACCGAACACTGCGGATACTTCCAAGAGCAGAATGCAGAATGTTGGTTTATTTGGAAATATGAAGGGGATTTTGAGCTTTTCAGGCAATGATAATGCAGGTGAAAGTTGTATGCTGAGGAGCTGGGTTGCTCTCCATTACTTTTAGAGCAAGTTTATGCCAATTTTTGCAAGCATTTCACACTTCTGTTATATGTTAAATGAATAGGGAGGAGGTCACTTCTGTGCAAGATGTTCATACGCTGGAATCCACGAGTGATCTGCAAAACTGTTCCCATTATTTTGTCATTAACCGATGAAGATTGTTACATAGTGAATCAGTTTAGCAAAGGTTGATTGCTGGATACAGATCTCTTTCTTACTAAGCAGAACACAATAGGCAAGATCCACGCCTACCTGTAAAGTGTGTTTTCAAATGAGTCACAGTATTGCTTTGGCAGCTAGTGGAAAGAGATAGGAACTTTTAAAAGATGATGCTTGCCATCTGAGACACCAGTCTTCAGAGGCAGCGATTTATGTCCTTCCAAGACAAATATCAACTAGATTCAAAAAACAGGAAAAAAGAGAAATTATATATCTAACTTTCATGAAGCTCTTCAAAATCATTACACACACTGTTACTTCCATTTCATATGTGGCTTGATAGTAAAAACAATGACATGTAAACAAAATGATTCTTACCTTATCTGCTTTATACAGACAATTGCAGAGATTTTTTTACTTCTCCAAATGATATTAGGAATATTTCACCGTGACATCAGGTGCACTGTCATGAGCTACCTCTATCAGAGTACACATCAAGACTTCGATGCACATTAACGAAGTGGCAGTCTGCTGAATTCAGTGTAATGCATTTCTCTTACCATTGACGGAATCTCATCCTTTGCACTTCCCATTAAAAGCTGGAAGCTCTACAGTTAGCTACAGAAAAAGTCTATTTATTCTTGAAATGGAGACCAGAACAGATTCTACCTTGTGGGTATCCATGGGAAAATGACTCCGCAGTTGTAAAGAATCATTGCTGAAAGTTGCAGCTGCAATTACTTCAGAATGGTATTGAGAACATAAGAAATAATCTCTTCTCCCTAGTAACAAGCAACAAGACAAAAGGAAATGGCTTCATGTTGCTCCAGGGGAGATTTAGATGGATATTAGGAAATGTTTTATCACCACGAGGGTTGTCAAGCATTGGAATAGTCTGCCTGGGGAACTGGTGGAGTCACCATCACTGGAGGTTTTTAAAAGCTGTATAGATGTGGTGTTTAGGGACATGGTGGACTTGGCAGTGTTAGGTTAATAGTTGGGCTCAATGGTCTTAAAAGTTCTTTCCAACCTGAATGATTCTATGATTCTATAATCACATTTTTTAAGCTATGGAGACAAATCATTAGAATAAATCAGAAAATTGACTAGGAGATATGACTATAAGGCAAGCTTTCCATCTTCTATATGTATTCCAGTGCTGTTGAAGGAATCAATTTTCCCTTACTTGTCAAGGACACAAAGAAATTCCAGACAGCAATAGGCTAATTGTGAACAAAGTCCAAATATAAACCACTGGGAAAGCTGCAATCACAAAACAATCAGGCATGATTCTATTACGATCCTGCAGTTAATGCTTCACTGATTTCATCACATCCTGACTAAAGATATTTCCACATATGTTTTGAGCAACGACTCAAAAGAAACTCCACTGGGGCTCAGCAGGCAAATGGCTAGGTTCAAGGTTGGCGGGTGTTAATGCAGTGCCGCATGGATACCTACAACCAGTGGATGGTTCCTCAGAGGCTTTGTCTTCTTCCCTGCTACTCTGGCCACTTCACCTATTAATTTGTGAGCCTTCTTTCCTCTGTTTCTCCCTACAGTCTAACTGCTATTAACAGAAGCTTGTATATCATTTAGAAAAAACTTTCAGAGGTTCCAAATTACTGGAGTTTTGTTGAGGTTTTTTTCTCATATGGCTTGTTGAATAAATTCTTACACCATTAAAAAAGGTTGTTAAATCTCTGAGATTAAGATTGATGCTGCTATCATCACATTGTGGAACCTGGACATATCTTCACTTTTACACACAGTATTCTCTGTTGACTGCATTTACAGATGAGTTATAACTCCCAACCATAATTACATTCCATGTAATCATCACAGATCTAAATTCCACTTAAATGGTTCTATCCAGCTTTCCCAAACATTGACTTTGATTCATGTTCATTGTTTTCCACCTCGGTATTCTTGAATCATATACTATTGCAAATGAGAAGAAAAAAAAAAAACAAAAACCAAGCCCCAATCTCAGAAACAATTATTTTAAAAACTCGTTTCTGGGATGAATTTCCAGCAAGAAAATTTATTTCAAAAAATCTTTGTCCATGGCATGTATAAAAGAAGAAGGGGCAATTTTATCTCTATATATACGCTATTGCGTCTTTCATACTACATGGATCTTTGCCTGCTACAAGCTGTACTAAACCCAAAGATTCTCTAGAAAATATCCTGAAGCTTCAATTTACTTTAAATTGGCTATGAAATGAGCACATTCTTTTACTCCTGTCCTCAGTTTTAACTTGGATTGCTTAAGCCTCATTATCTTTCATGCTCTATCAATCACTTCTAAAGGAGGACTTAAATTTCAACAGCACTCCAGTTATTTCAGGGGAACATCTCCCTTCAGTGTCTGATTTTGTTTGATGCATTTTCCTGCTTTACAATATTTGATTTTTCCAATATCATTATGGTGTGAGAACTAGACAACCTGAGAACATAAAGCCACAATATGTGCTTTTATGCCATACAATGTTTACAATCAAAGAGAAAAATTTATAAATTAAGATACTATTTAAAACAAATAAACCTAATGACAAGAAAAACACCTGAGTGCCACAAAAAGTTGTGCAAATGCAGAAAAAAAGAGCAGCACTCATAATGTTCAAATACCTATTCTATTGGTGATTGGTTTGGGTTTTTTAAATTCGTAAACAAACAATATGAAAACTATATGTGAATGTGAAAATAATTTCAAATTACACAGAGAATACCTTCTGTCATATGTTTGCCCTCAAATGTAGTAAAGCCTAAATTCAGAAAGGCATCAGACACCTGGACTTTACTTTTAGTGAAACAGATATAAAAGGCTAACTTCATGAATAAGAATCACCCTCACTATACACCAATTAATTACCCAGCAAAAGAGGTCTGTAAATACTCAGTGGAGCTCCCGTGTGTTTCAGTAACAAAAATAAACAAATAAGAAATGGTGCTGCATCAAAAATTAAATGTTTGTAAGTACCCACACTTCCCAACACATGCAGAGAAAGGCAGGTAACTTTCAGGTTAATTTTTGGTTTTATGTTCTTATTAAAACAATCAAATGCACAAACAAACACTAATGTTTTTTCTCTACAGCACCTTCATAAAACTTGTTCTGTTACTGGAAAATATTTTTAAAAACAACACAGCAACAAACAGCCCCTGAACCCTCCCCAAAACCTAAAGCTAGCCAAATATGCATACATTTTCCAGTTTGTTATTCATGGACATTTTTTGTCATTGCATACAAATCTCTAATAGAAAACAGACGGATATATTGCTAAGGTTTTCACATGCTAATAAACACAATTTAGGCTGCCATTACATCACTTCCCAACAATATAAACATGTTTTATTTCAAGGACCAGGGCCTGGCACTCTACTTACACTAAATACTACCTAGTCTGCAAGCAAACTCATTCATTTAAAACAGTAAAGCATAAATCAGAATTAGTAGTCAGAATCGGTAACTGCATGACACCACCTTAAGACTAATGATGTTGCTTAAAAGGTAAGTTATTCTGCCATGCAGTTTTGTCAAATAGATTTACTTCTGGACAATATCTAAATGACACTTTTCATAATACTTGGAGACCATTTCCCAGTATTTGCAGAACAGGTATATTGGGAAATGACAGCCTGACAAGACAGAAGGCTTTGTAGCCTTGAAAGGCACATAAAACCAAGGTCATTGAGGGCTTGCCTGTGCATTACTACAGTGTCTATGACTTATTCACCAAATTTCAATACAGAGAATGGAACGTGGATTATAATCATTCATCTACTGTAGCTTTGACCCACCCGTGAGGGAACAGCTACAGCAGGTTTGACAAAAAAGCCAGTCCACACCAAGCTACCAGAGCAGGCTCATGCCCTGGCAGTCAGAATTATAGTAGGAATCAGGTGAATATTTGTTTTCCCCAAGTAGTTCCGTTCACTGAAATCAGCAATTTTGTGACCACTGAATCTCTTCACAAATTTATATCTAATTTGGTAATAAGATCTGAATAAGGGTAAGAAAGTTTTTTTTGTTGGTTTCCAAGTAGTATATCAAGACCATATACAGTTATGCTCATTTTTCAAGTATTTTCAGAAGAAAAAAAGCCAAATGGGCAATTTCATTTGAGCCAGCGAGAATGCTCTCTTAAGCTGGAACAAAAGTGTTGAGGGTCTCTGTTTTACAAAGTAACGGGAAACTTTTTCATTCTGGATCAGTGGAAATTACGTGTTGCTCGCACAGTCCCTTGCACAGCTGTATATTAGAGGTCTAGAATTGCTGGTGCCAAATACAAAGAATATTCTCTACACCTTTGTCCTTTGCCCTTTCTTAAGTCACAGACAAACTTCCACCACCCTCAAGACACCACTCATCCACTCAGAATCTGGTCACTTCTACAGGTGATAGCATTTGATCTATATATAAACATTGCAAATCCTTTATGCCCAAGATGTGACATCCAGTGGGGACTTCCTTCTCTGTCCATAGAATTAAAAATCTCTCAGAAGCTCAGACATTGTCTGAAATAACCTTTGCTATGGCAATGTGGTTGCAGGTGTTGATTTCATCTCAGAGTACCTCCTCCTCTCCTATCAAATGGCCGGACCAAAGCATCAAGTATCCAGTATTTGGCTGTACTTTGAAAACTGCTCAGAGGTACAAAACCTTTCATACTCTGTGAATTGTGACACCAGTCTGCTTTATGTAACAGGTAATGGTGGAAGCAGCAAGCACTTTTGTGCTTATTCCCTGTGACACATCTCATTGAAGACTACCTTCTCAGCAATATCTAACCACCTTAATGACACTAAAATTTCCTTATATAAGTATTTATTATGAGTTTAAAAAAACTCACAAACCTAAACACCAGACTTAATACCAGTTACACTGTCTGTGTGGTGAGGCATGATGGCTTTGCATTTTAACTGCTTTGGGAGTTCTCTTATGTTCTCTTGAATCTACCTTTTGTCTCTCACCTCTTGTTTAGGTTACAGCTATCTGGACTTTTGTATTCAAGTGTATCATATATTGCAGTCTCCTGGGAATTCTGATAGCAGTAATAGTAATTATTATCACTACACAACAAACCCCTGTGTGAAGTGCCCCATTGTTCTAGGTGCAAGTCCTCTACAAAAGTAGCCATCAACTCTTATTCTTCTACACTGTCCTTTCCACCCTGTATCCTTTACTCACCTTTCAATGTCTTTCTGCCGGCACTGCAAAATTTCAGCAGCAAGATCACTCATGCATACATCTTTACCTGGGACAGGTACTGAGAGTCAATACGTATATATTATATGAATCCATGCCTTTTTCAAATAAGTGTTCATGCTGTTTGAACTGACTGAACCCTGAGTACTATGTCAGAATTTCCTATAATCTGTCTTAAAGAAAGGATTTTTTCATAGGAACAGAGTAAGTTTTCAGTAGACAAGGACAATAGCTAGGAACCACCACCACCACAACCTCGTCCCAATCTCCCTCCACCCCCTCAAAAAAAAGGAGGTTTTGAGACACACCAGGTATCTCTAGGCAGATATCAGCTTGCCAGTGTACAATTGATGAGGCTCAAAAGGGTGTTTGCTTTATTCTGTTGCGATTTGATACTCTAATAAAAAGTGTCCTCTGTGAAAAATTTTTCTCAACGCTACCCTGAAACCACCCCAGTTTCAGCAACACTAATGCTTTGGCATATTTGATGTTGCCAAATCACAGTTAGATGTGATAAGAATGTGCTGAAGTTGATTTGAAACTAAAGAAATCACTCATCAATATTCTTCCAGATCAACACAAAGAAGGAATATTTGATAGGGGCAAGAAAACATAATGCCCAGACAACATTTAATGATAAACAAGGCATAATGTGCTCATATGTGCAATGATCTGATATTTGTAATTACCACCCTGTGATTAATTTAGACAATAAATCAATTTTCACATCACCATCATGTACTCTGGAGATAAATTTGCACTGAAATGATCCAGGAAGTCATGCTTTTCATCTGTGATTAAATTGTCAGAAGAACTACTGTTAAACAAAAGCCTATGTTCCTCCAGGCAGAGCAAACCATTTTGCCACATTTCTGTGGGCAGAACCAACCAGCCTCACTGCAGTGCTTAGCTTAGTATTTAGCACGGTTTTACCAAAACTCCACATACCCCATGAAGACAACAAATGACATAAGCCTTCTGGATGATCTGCAACCAATTTGTTTCAGTTAGGTCCTTCTCTACTCTGACCTGACATATGCAGAGAAAACTGTATGTACACAGAATTAATTTAGTGAGACATATATCACTTCTACATACAGTGTATGCAATCAGGAAAATTTGGGGATCTGTCTAATACCTTGTCATAAGGAGTACCTAACCAATCAAGGCATAGTGGCAGTGTTATCAGCCTTGATTCTTTTGCAGAAACCATTCATGAATTAAGTTAATTAAAAAGTCTGATCCTATCCTACTAGTTTTTATTTAAAATTTTCATCAATGACCTGTAAAAATAAGAGAGAACTGAAATTTCCAAGTCTGAAGGTGATACTGTTCTTCTCAGTAGTCAAGTGCTGTGCTGATAATGGGAAACTTCAGACAACTTCAGAAAACTGAGAAAGAGGGCAGAAAGATAGCAGAGACATCATGTTGTAGGTACAGACAAAATATAGACAATATATATACAAATATATGTAATATATGTAAAAAATATATAGACAATATATAGACAAAATTGGTCAGACTAAACATTCTAAGCAGCAGGTAGAAACATCGGTGTTATCAGCACTGTTCCCAGGCCAAAAGTCAAAAACATAGCACGGCACCAGCTACTAAGAAGGAGAAAAATGACTGCTACTGCTGAACTCAGGACGAATACCTTAAGGTAAAATCATCTAAACATGCATACTCAGCACTGAACTTGGAGTTATAACTGGAGAGGAGTATTGGCGATGTCACTGTTAGTTGTCCAAATTCATCTCATGTTTGAAAAGGGAAAGGCTCAGGGACAGCATGCAGGAGGATAAGACAGAGGTTTAAGTAACCATGAAAGCTGTGAATAAACTGGATATCTACCTCTTGTTCATCAAGACCTGCCACAAAAGAACTGAGGAACAATCAGTTCCACAAGTAGGTAGAAAACAGGCAGAAGAAATTTCTTCCTTACTCACTGGGTAGTACAGGATTTTATTCCAGACCCGGGGGAGTTATAGATTTGAAGGTTAGCAAATTCAAAAAGACATTAGGCAAAATCATGGATAATGTGCCTGGAAATGTACATTAAAAGCATAAGGAAAGAATGTACATTTCTATATCTAACAAAACAATTCTGAGTGATGCGGGAAATTACAAGAACGGATGACAAGTATTGTTCAGGCCTTTGCTTTCTGTCCATTGTGATCTCAATTTGCCATTGCAGAGACTGAATAAGGACAGATGGACCATTTGTTTGGGAAAGCAATGCATTTCTTGTGTTCACAATTCTGCCATCCTCCTGCAACTGAATGGAAATACATTTCAAAAATAATTCTCAGTGCAGGCATGATCTCCTTGAAATTAGGCTTCCTGTGCCCTGTGATATAGCTGATTCTGCACTGCAATTTTGATGTTAAAATACAGATGGCTTGCATCTTTTCTGGAACTTGAGAATAGAAGGGATCAACCACCGATTTACCTCTTTCAAAACTGTGTACTGGAAAGCAAATTAAGCCCTGCCATTTCACTGACATAAATGGAAGTATACTGCCCTGGGTTCAGCAGTAGCAGTCATTTTTCTCCTTCTTAGTAGCCGGTGCAGTGCAGTGTTTTTCACTTTCAGCCTAGCAACACCGATGTTTTTAGTTGCTGCTTATTAATGTTTACTCTGACCAAGGACTTTCTGAGTCTCACGCTCTGCCAGGGAGGAAGGGAAGCCAGGAGGAAACAGAGATAAGACACCTGACCCAAACTGACCAAAGAGGTATTCCATACCACAGCACGTCATGCCTACTATATAAACCGGGGGCAGTTACCTGGAAGGGTTAGATCACTGCTTGGATTGGACTGGGTATCAGTTGGCGGGTGGTGAGCGGTTGTATTCTCTTCCCTTGTTATTTCTCTTATCATTGTTACTATTGGTGGTAGCAGCAGTGGTTTGTGTTATACCTTAGTTACTGGACTGTTCTTATCTCAACCT